>JAJPUD010002607.1:73694-186073 GCA_023553655.1 Myrmecobius fasciatus
GAAGGAAGGAAGGAAGGAAGGAAGGAAGGAAGGAAGGAAGGAAGGAACGAACGAACGAACGAAAGGGAAGTAAAAGAGAAGGGAATTGCTAAGCATTTTACAAATATTATTTCATTTGATATAACTTTATAAGGGAGGTGGTATTACTATTTCCATTTTACAGTTAGGAAACTAAGGCAGACAAAGATTAAATGACTTGGTAGGATCACAAGTTAATAAGTATACAAAGCTTGATTTGGATTCACTTAAGACTTTCTGACTCTAAATCCACTGCTCTATCTATAATTAAAAGTTCACAAGATCATAGCCATCTCCAACCATCACCTAAAGCAAATGCCCAAAGAAAGACCCAAGGCCTCTCTCTTTACAACCTTCTCTTTCCCTTATCAGAACACAACCAGACAAAGAGAAAGACCATTTATCTGCTGACTGGCATCTTCTGAACGGATTCCAGTTTCATGGCCAATCTAAATGGCTCCTCTTCACCATGTGGTTAGTGGACCAGAAACAATTATTGACTGTGCATTTTCCAAAATCCTGTAGCAATTGCATCCCCCAGCACTCTGAACATGTTCATAAGAGTTATTCTCACTGGCCAGTTCCTTGTTATACAGACATTCTAGAATTTTATAAGGAGTCAGAATCAAGCTAATTGACCTGAAGTCTGTAGACTCTGCGCTCATTGTTTTGAAAATCAGGATATTTTCTCTTCTCCAATTTTGTTCCACCTTTCCCATTCTACACAATCATTTAAAGATCACTGGAAGTGGTTCAGTAATGATTTCTGTCAGTTCTTTTAGAAACAGGGGATATTTTTCATCTGCGTCTGAATTCATTAAGGGTGAATAGGTATTTTCTTACTATCTCTTTACTGGTGTCAAATATCAACTCCTCTTAAGTCATTTTTGTACTGTTGTTGCCAGTCTAGATAACTTTATCTTTTGCAGAGAAAAATAAGAGGAATAAATCAAGCAAAATATAAGTTGAGCATCTCTGTCTTCTAGAATCCATCTTCATCATTCCTTCTACCTTTAACAACAGTCCTATCTCTAAACCTTAAAATTTGAGTTAGTGTTATTAGAGCAAAAAGGGATCTTAGGGACCACCAGCTTCAATCTCTCCCTTTTACAGAGGAGTAAAACTGAAGTATGAAGACTAAATGATTTGCCTACGACTAGACATCTTTCTTTCATGGAATAATACCATCATTCTTTTTAGATATCTCTACCAAAACTCTTTCCTCTTCCTCTCTCATCACCAACTCCATCACCTTCACACAGCCAAAAAAAGAAAAAGAAAGAAAGAAAACAAAAAAAAGAGCAGGTCATCGACAAAATAAAGGAGTGGGTGAAGTTATGAATGAGGACAACTTGGAATTTAGGTAGGTTTGGTCCTTTCCCTACAGCTTCCTATTGTTCAGTTTAAAATATATGCTATCTTGCTCTCAGACTGGATCAAAGAGTTCTCTCTCATCTCCCTTCCTTCTAAGAACCAGGGAAACAGTTCTATGTAAAGTAGGGTTCTTAAGCTGGAATCCATAGAATTGATTTATTTTTTAAAATGTTGATAAATAGATTTCAATACAATTGGTTTCTTTTTGTGATCCTATACCCATTTTGGGAGGTTCTGTCCTCATTTTGTACATTTAAAACCATTATTCTAAGAAGGCTTTCTCAAACTGCCAAAAAAGATCCATGAAACAAAAAAGATTAAGAAGCTCCAATTTAGAAATTATTTTCTGTGTCAGACTGACCAGAACACATTAGGAAACCTGCAGGGTTGCCACAGAGTCAGAGGAAGGCTTTTGGAAGGAAAGCTGCATAACCCTTGAGGGTTTCAATTCTCTTCATTACTTGTAACTCCATCTAATTATATATTTTGATATTTTCCATTCCACTCACAGCCAGCACATATATTCATAATGTTTGGTTCACCATGGTACCAAACTGTCTATATTTTCTGCTTTATAGTTATGTCTCCATTTTCTTTCCAGGCTTTGGTCCCCTCTCTATGTAACCCATCTTTCAATCTGGATGAAGTTTGCTGCACTCTCCCTGGCTGCTAAGAGCCTAGTGTCAATCAAATAACTGTAGTAAAAATTTTCTATGGTTCTTTACACTGGTTAACCAACAAAAAAATCAAACTCCTGACAAGTAGATTAAAAAGAGCAAACCAAATTTGGATACATTTTTGGAAATCAGTCAAAGGGAGTCCTGACACTACTCTGAAGATTTGAGCAGGCTTGCAAAGTTCATGTGATATTTTTTTGGAGGGGGTTAAAGGAAAGAGGGAAGAGAGAGGAACCTCTTCAATGCTAATCAAAATAAAAGGATTTTTATTTCTTTCCTATTTTATGCCACAGATAATTTTATACCTGGTAGTAAGTAAAGCTCAGCTCATTCCTTCATAGTCCACTGTGAGATAAACATGAGGTGGGAAGGAAGAGAGATAAACAAGCCTCTGGCCACTGTGGACATATTCTAAAGTGATCATTCAAAACTCTGAAGAACTCAAATTTAAAATTAAAAAAAAAACCTCTAAGTCCATTTTACTCAGGCCCACCAAATACCTCTCATTTAGGTAATTCCCAATGTTGCTTGGATAATTCCCAACTTTGAACCTTGAGATGTTATTACACAGAGGTAGTGTTCAGTAGAAATAACACTGGATTAGGGGATCAAATCCTGTCTCTGTGCTCACTATCTGTATGGCATTAGTCAAATCACTTAGATTTCAATTTCCCACCTATAATGTGAGAAGGTTTTTTCTGGGTTTGTTTTGTTTTTTAATTCTGAACTTAACACCACATGAAATGAGAATTTTCATATATACAGTAAAAGAGAAATAGAAGTCTATACATGAACTGCAACTCTCAATTATGTACAGCTTTATGTTCATAATAAATTCAACATGTAATTCTCAAATTTGTCCTGTTTGTTTATAATTCTTTCTGACTTCCCTTGTGTTCTCTTCTATGCATTTTTAAAAATGCATGTCAATGGTCTTCTTTTCTCTCCTTTCTGGTTTTTTTTTTTTTCAACTTTCTCTGGCAGCCTCATTCTTTCTCCCCTCATCCCAATGAGACACAAAAACAAAATCTTTTTTTTTTTTTTAACAAATGCAAATTGTATATTGAAGGAATCAGAAGAAGAGACAGGAAGTAATTCTGAGGAAGTATCTGAGCAGGCAAAACAGATTATCTTATTAGGCATGTCCAAAAATGTCTGTTTTATTCTACAACCTGAACCCATTGCCTCTTTGTCCATATGTGAGTAACATGTTTAATCATTGGTCCTCTGTGGTCATTGATCAAAGTTATTATTATGATATACATTGTTCTCCTAGTTTAACTCAGTTTACTCTGAATCCATTTTTACATCTTCCCACGTTTCTCTGAAAATGTCTCAGTCATTTCTTAGAGCCCAATTATATCCATAAACTCTAATTTATTCAACTACTCCCCAATTGGTAGATTGATTTCTAAGGGTTTTTTTTAATAAATAAAGACTTGCTCTAAATATTTTTGTACACATGGATGTTTTTCTTCTTTGATCTCTTTTGGGTATAGACATAATGGTAAAAGTGGGTATGCATACTTTAGGGACTCTTTGGGCATCATTCCAGATTACTTTCCAGAATAACTGAACCAACTAACAGCTCACTAAAAGCCCATTACTGTGCATGTTTTCCCATATTCCTTTCAAAAATTGGATTTTTTCTTTTTTCCATCTTGTCCAATGTGAAGGACACGAGATAAAACCTCAACATTGTTTTAATTTTTCATTTCTTTAATTATTAGTGATTTGTAGTGTTTTTCAAATGATTATTGATATTATAGATTTCCTTTTGACCATTTATTTTTTGTGGAATGGCTTTTATTCTGAGAAGCTTGACTCAGCTGCCTATATTTTTTGACTACAAGATCTATAATTGAGAAATCTGACTTATTTTCATGCCAACCAAAGGGAAAGTGATAAGCATCTGAGGTCAGATTTGAAATCAGATCTTCCTCTGATCAACATCTTCCTGATGGATGAGATGATCAAGCCAAAGAAAAATTTAAAAACTGGTTAACATTTTGTATCTCGCTATGGGTATCAGAGAGAATGATATACAATGCTTAGCTTGGAAAAGGCACTTCATTCAATGGAATTGAAATTGCTGTGACTTTTGTTTTAAGAAAGTTAAGGGTTTTGTTCGTCTTTGATCTTGCTCCTTTTTTAATGGCATGGTGAGGAACTGTCTATAACTCAGTGGTGCTCAACAATTTCTCCTTTTAGATGTTTTCTTTCTGGCACAGAAACTATAGCCCTGGGAAAAAATCAGTGTAACACTCTGAGCCAGACTTCTCATTTTGCAAATAGGAAAACTTGAGGCCAAATAAATTAAAATAATTTCTCCAAAGTCACACAGTGAGTGAGTGGTAGAGGCCAAGATAAACCTAGTCTCCTGCTCTGTGTTCCTCACTGCTTGTTTAAGACCATTACAGGAAAAATCAATTGAAATGCAAAGATATGAGAATAAATGAGCTTATGATGCTATGTATTTTAAAATGGGAAAGGTAGAAATAAAGCTAATCAAAATGTCATTAGTTGACATTGATATTGAATTTTCTTACTACTGTAAGAAAGTAGCAAGAAAGTATTATATAAAGGTTTGAAATTGTAAACAATTACTGCGTGTGTATATCTATATATTACAGGTATGCTATATAATGTGTATATTCAGGGCCTTTGACTTGAGTTCAATTAGCCTGTGAATAAATGTTTATATCAATATTATTTAACAGGTATATAACATATCTGTAGATAGAGATCTATATATAATGTAATTATAGGTATGTTATAAATTATTGTATACATATATCTGTATGTTATCTACTATAGCATATTATATATCATATATATTATAAAATATAGATTTAGATATCTCTCCAAAGATTAAATTCTAATTCAAAAGCCCTGTGCTGGCAGCCATGATGACTGATGTCCTAGATATGAAAAGGTCCAACTTTAATATCAGCATCTCTCTTGCACTGCCCTATTAAAATGTTTTAACTCTCCTGGGAAAGGACAAATCTGCCATATCTCTTCAGTCCTTGGCATCCTGCCAAAGATGATGCCAATCAAGACAGCAAGCTAGCTGAATGACATTTGTTTCATATGGGTGGTGAGAGTAAGAAGTTCAAAGGAGACTTTGACCTAAATGGAAATTTGTTATGAAGTCCTATCTAGGCTTAGGTTTGCTCTTCAATTGAGCTCATTCCTTGGTCGTTTACAGCACAGAGGAAATCATTTCTAGAATCAATCTTTTTTTTTAAATAAAATCCCTGAAGTAAAACTTCTCTTGCACTGAAACATGCTTTGTTGTTATTCAATCGTTTCCTATTTTTTATGTCCCTATTTGGAGTTTTCTTCAAACAAATTTAAGTGACTTGTCCAGGGTCATCCAGCTAGTAAGTATTTGAGGTCATATTTAAATATGGGCCTTCCTGATTCCAGGCCTGGCATCCCATCCAATGTGTGACCTAGTGGCCAGAAAACAGAATTCAGATATGTTGCAAGAAGTGCATCAATTACATATATATATGTATATATATGTATATATATATATATATATACACTTAGAAAGAGACAAATTTAGAGATACGCACACACATATATAATATATATATATATATACACTCACATGCACATATACACATACACAAAACATTTGCAATTTTATCCACATGGAGAAGTCTCAATATAGGAACTCCCTCTACCACTACAGATTGCAAAGGCTTATAATTTCACATGTCAGTCTTAAAGAGTTGCATAAAACCTCTAGAAGCTAGGTAACTTGCTTAGGACCACACAGCTAATAAATATCAGCAATAGATTTTGAACCCAAGTCTCCAGCCTCCAAGACTCCACTTACTAGAGTATATTGCACACACACACACATCTATGATATCCTCATTATGGGGGTCTCTCATTATTGAAATTTCTTCTTATTTTAATATAATTAACATGTAGTAGACTTCCTGCCATCTAGGGGAGGGGAGGGGACTGGGGGGGGGAATTTGTAACGGAAAGCTTTGTAAGGATCAATGTTGAGTAACTACCCATACATATATTATGCAAATAAAAAGCTTTAATAAAAAAAGAAATAAAAAAAAAGAAATTTTTTCTACTGATACAAATAAGCTAATCATCTCTAACTGTTGTCTTAGCCTGTTTCCTGAGAATAACGACAGATTAAGTGATTTGTCCATAGTGAGCAGGCCAACATATGTCAGAAACAGAAAATAAGCCCAGCTCTCTCTTACTGCTAGATATGTTCCCTGTCTGCCGTGCTGCTTTCCTTTATAATGCATCCATAGGCATATACATACAAACAGATATACATGTGTGTGCATAATAGCATTGAATTCTGGTAAGCATTTCTCAGAGGACAAGAGTGCTATTGATAAATAGAGATTTGGGTCAAGGTAAGATAAGGATGTCATCTATTCTTGCTATTTCCTTCCCTGACATTAGCTGTCCCATTCCTTCTGAAAGCTGCTGCTTTCACCTTCAATGTGTCATTTTTATTATGCCAACAAATGAAAAAGGTAAAAACCCATCATCACAAACTGGCCAGTGAAAACTCAACTAATAATATGAAGGGTTTTTTTTAAGTAGAAGAAAATCTTGCTTTTCCTTTCACTTGGAAGGAGGAAAAATGATGAAGCTTGAAGCAAGCACCCATCATCATTCAACAGTCCATCTTCTTTTAAAATATACTGTATGCGGGCTGAACCAAAAGATTTCTGCTATGCAAGGCAATTGTTCCATTTTCTGTATTTCATAACCTGCAATTTTGAAGCCATGCTTGGTACACACGCTTGTAAAATAGTCATATCAGATAAAAGCAGAGGGATGCTAAACTATTTGAAAATAAATCAAATTCTCAGCAAGCAGTTATATCCATCATGTTACAGCAAGCACACGTATAGTTTAAGCTCTGCGCACACGGTCTATCCATTGTAATGATTTGGGGTCAGGCTCCTGCCAGATGCATTTAGCATTCACTAAGAAGTGAGGCTCAGAATGCAGCAGACAAGACTGTGGAGTTTGGGGATGGGGGTATGGGAGTGATTGGGGTTTGGGGTTTGGTTTTGTCCTAGGAGTTTCTTCCAAAACGTTTGTTTCCTTTTCAATATATACTTTTTCCCCCTTAAATAGCAGAAGAAAGTAGAAAAAATTCAAATCATATGAGTACAAGGTCAGGGTGAGGGGAAGGGAATGTGGTCAAACAACCAGGAGAAGTTTTAAAACCTACTATGAGACTCTCCAACCTAACACAGCATTAAAATATTCACATATAATGGAATGATTTTCATCAGTGTCTTGTTCTGTTAACACATTCAAATGATTTTTTTCTTCTGATAAAATTACATTTCGTTCACCATGTTCAAACTATTATATTTGTCAAACAAATCCAAAGTCCTTTGATATAGCATGACCCAAAAGAGGGTAAAAATAAGAGTGATCTCCAAATATATAATTGGGAAGGTGAAAGTCTATTTCATAAATTACCTAAATTTCTTCATGCTTCTTGAAGCACCAAATGTGGAAATAATTAAGGAGGTGGCAATTGCAAGCAATTTATGTAATCACAATTTACCTGAGTCCAAGAATTCTGTGGAGACTAATATGAACATATTGGAGGAATATGGGATTTGGGGAAGCACTGGGGACTCTAACTTAGGCATGAAAAGAGATATATGACTCCAGAGTTCCAGCATGAATATCACAAGATTTAATACATATAAAACAAAACAAAAGCTCCCTATCCTCAAGGGTTTTACATTCTAATGGAATAAAATAACATATAGGTAAGTCAATATAACATATATACAAAGTAAATCCAAATTTACCAGTAACTACGGGATCAGGAAGACCTCATGTAGGACATGGCTTTTGAGCTGAGTTAATTACTTTCAGAGGCACTCTAAGAAGATTTTAAGAGTTAAGGAAGGAGTGAATTACAGATATAAGGGACAGCATGTATAGAAGCATGAGGGAGAAAATGGAATGTCATGGACAGGAAACAGAAAGTAGTCAAGGATGATTGGAATGAAGCAGTAATGAGAGAGAGAGTATAATGATGTCTAGTCAATTCTGTTAGAAAGGAGATTCTTTTTCAAGTATTATTTGACTAAATGATGGTTTCCGACTTTTCAACGCTATGATTCTATAAGAAGCAAATAATGAAAATTAGAGCAACTATGAGATTTCAAATCAAACTCATCAGATTAGCAAAGTTGGTCCCCCTCCAAAATGGAAAACAATAGGTGTTAGGAAACCACAAGAAAACATGATATATACATGAATATAAGGTTGGTGGAGATGTGCATTGTGCTAGCCTATGTGAAAGCTCTTTGGAACTATGTTCAAAAAATCATTGAACAGTGACCCAGAGACATTACTCCTGGGTCTGTATTTCAAAGAGATCAAAGAAAAATGAAATGGATCGGTGAGTACAAAAATACTCACAGAAAAAATTCTTAAATGTACTTTTATAGTGGCAAAGAATATCATAAGGCAAAAGAAAATAAGGAATTGATCATCAGTTGGGGAATGATCTGATACATTAGGCTATCTGAATGTAACAAAGTAATGCTATTGTGCAATAAGAAATGATTAAAGGGTAGGAAATCTTGCACCAACTAATGTGGAATAAAGTGAACAGAACCAAGAAAACAAATTATGCATTAACAACATTGTAAAGATAAACAGCTTTGAAAGACTGCGGAACTCTGATTCTGACGTTAACCAACTACAATGCCAGACCACCAATGATGAAACATGATACTTACCTCCCAACAGAGAAAATGGATTTTAATACATTATGAGATATACATTTATAGACATGTCTGATGTGGAAATTTGCTTTGCTTTTATTGTGTTTAATAGAAAAGTTTCTCTTTCTGTTTTTCAGTATAGGGTATAGGAAAGTGGGAAGGAGAGAAAATAATTGCTTATTGATAGAAAAATGATACCCTCCCAAAAAAAGATTCTATAAAAACTACCTGGAAGAGCAGTATGATATAAAGGGAAAATAGTCAACTAGCAAACTTAAGCCTTTTCTACTGGCCTGTAGATTTGAAGTTATTCTTTAATAACAACCACATCATGCTATTACCAATGTATGCAAAACACTCAATATTATCTCATTTAATTCCTACAACAACCCAGAGAAGGATAGTACAATAATAGCATACCTATTTTATAGAGGGAAAAAATGAGGCAGACAGCAGTTGTGACCTGCCAGAGTCTCACAATTAGTAAGTATCTAAGGCAGGATTCAAACTCAAGTCTTCCTAACTCTTGGTCCTACTTAGATATTCTTCTGGGATTTAAGGTATACTACCATGTACTATGGGTATTCCAATGTAAGCAATGTAAAAACCAGGGTCGTTTTCCAAATCCTAGTTGATGATGCTAACTTTGACATCAGATATTGTATGATTTCCTTTCATGGGAGAACAAAATAATTCTAGGAATCCCGTTAGAGCAGGATTTTTGTGTGTGTCACAGGCCCATTTGGCAGTAAATTTGAAAGTTCATGGATTCCTCCCCAGAAGAGCACTTTAAAATTCATAAAATAAAATACAAATTAATACAAGCAAGATTAGAAGGAAAGCAGAAAACTGGGAAATAATCATTACTACAAGTGTCTCTGATAATGATGTCATTTCTCAAATATATAGAGCACTGAGTTAAATTTATGAGACTAAAAGCCATTCCCCAATTGATAGTCAATGAATATGAACAGGCAGTTTTCAGATGAAGAAATCAAAACTATCTATAGGCATATGAAGAAGTGCCCTAAATCACTTCTGATTAGAGAAATGCAAATTAAAACAATTATGAGGTACCACGCCACATTTATCAGATTGTCCAACATGACAAAAAAGGAAAATGTGATAAACACTGGAGAGCATGTGGGGGAAATGAGGCACTAATGCTTTGGTGGAATTATCTGACCTAACCATTCTGGAGAATAATTTGAAATTATGTTCAAAAGGTAACCAAACTGTACATACCCTTTGATCTGACAATATCTTTACTGGGTCTGTATCCCAAAGAGATAATAAAAAGGGGTAAAGTACCTACATGTATAGACAGATAGATAGCAGCCCTTTTAATAATAGGTTTTATTTTCAAAATTTTTGCAAAAATACTTTTCAACATTCACCCTTGTGCCTTGTGTTCCAAATTTTTCTCCCTCCCTAGATACTCCCATCCTTAAACAGCAAAAGTGAACTAATATAAGGTAAACATGCAATTCTTCTATATTTACCTCTACATTTATCATGTTGCACAAGAAAAATCAGAGCAAAAAGGAAAAAATGAGAAAGGAAAAAAAGCAAGCAAACAACAAAAAAGATGAAAATACTATGTTGTGATCCATATTCAGTCTCGACAGTCCTCTGTCTGTATGCAGATGACTCTTTCCATCACAAGTCTATTGGAATTGGTCTGAATCACCTCATTGTCATTGTTGAAATGAGCCAAGTCTATCACAGTTGTTCATTATATAATCTTGCTGTTGCTGTGTACGATGTTCGCTTGCTTCTATTCAATTCACTTTACATCAGTTCATGCAAGTCTCTCCAGGCCTCTCTAAAATCATCCTGCTGGTCGTTTCTCACAGAACAATAATACTCCATAACATTCATATACCATAACTTATTCAGCCATTCCCCAACTGATGTACCCATATCTACTCACTTTCCAATTTCTTGCCACTACAAAAAGGGCTGCCACAATCATTTTGATAGAATTCCTTTTCGTGGTAGCATGGTAGCAAAATATTGGAAACTGAGGGGATGCTCATCAATTGAGGAATGGCTAAAAAAGTTGTGGTGGTGTGGTATATGATTGTAGCAAAATACTCTTGTGCTATAAGAAATGATGAGCAGGATGCTTCCAGAAAAACCTAGAAATATTTGTACTAACTGATTCAAAATGAAATAAGCTGAACTAGAAAAGCACTGTACATAGTATCGGCAACATTTTGTGAGGATCAAATATGAATGACTCAGTTCTCAGCAACACAGTGATGTCAGATCTCAAGAAAAATTCTATCAACATTCAGATAAAAATCTGATGAACGCTGAATGCAGATCAAAGGATATTTTTCACTTTATTCTTTTTCTGTAATTTTTATCCTTTTGATCTGTTTCTTCTTTTACAACCATGACTAATATAGAAATATGTTTTACATAATAAAATATGTATAACATATCAAATTGCCTGCCTTTTAGAAAGAGAGAAGGGAAGAAAGAAAGGCAGAAAAATTTGGAACTCAAAACCTTGTAAATGTATGCTAAAAACTGTCTTGATATGTAATTAAGGAAAAATAAAATAATATTAAAATTTTATTATGAATGATAAATAAAAATACATTGGATTACAAAAGAAACCAATTGTATTGAAATAGTTATCAAAATATTTTTAAAAATTCACAGACCCCAGGTTAAGAACTGCTGCTCCAATATCTGTTAAGAATCTGAATAATGTGAATGAGGGAATGACATCAGAGAATACAATTTATGAAGTCCTTGATTTCTTCAAACTTCTTTCATTTTAGGGTCAGAGGTAGTAAAAATTGATGGTATCCCTAAAATTCTACAGGGCTGCCCTGTGGACAAAACTTGAGAAGAGAATGGATCTAAGAGGCCTTCAAGATCAACTCCATGTTTAGTGAGTTCTGCAGCTCACTGTATCTTTATGGACTAGCGTGGTTCAGGGGGCCTAAAAATTTCCATCTATTCTATGTTGCCAAGAAGGAGAGGATACAGAGAAGAGAGATGTCCCAGTATGACTTGGGTTGCATAAGACTGTAGTGAATAGTGGATTCCTGGAGCAAGTGTTCTTAACCTGGGGTCTCTGAACTTGGTTTGCTATTGGATTTGAGGTTTTTTTTAATAATTTTTTTCATTTTAATTAGTATTTCAATACATCTGGTTTCCTTTGTAATCCTATGTGTTTTATGCATTTAAAACCATCATTTTAAGAAGGCTTAATGACTTGTAGAAGGATCCACAACACAAAAAAGTTAAGAACCTCAGTTTTAGGGAATCTCACATTATAGTAGAAGCCAGACATTGGGCAACAAAAAATGAATATTGCTGTCCACCCCATTCTTCTTATTGGCAAGGTTTGCTTGCCTCTAGGGTCTCTCAAACATCTAGCCAGTTGGCAATAGAGAGAACAGGCCAGAGGCAGGAGCCTGGCAGTCCACAGTTAAGCCTCTTCAGCATACTAATGATATTTTACCCCCTGGCTCTAAGCAATCTTGCCCAAAGGCTTCATGTACACATCAAGCAAGGTGGCGGAATTGAGGATGAAACAAATTGAACCTGAAAGCCCAAGTCACAGAGCAGACAGGAGACAGAATGTCAAGCCTTAAAACCAGAGCATGGGGGCATTGCTTCTTGTGAGTCTCCTCTTCTCCCCTGTTTTAACCAGCTGTATCCCCCCCCCCCGTATTGGGGCAAAGGAATTGAAATTCATTATCACAATGTGCGATAAATGCTGCTTCTACCCCCATTCCATGTTATAAACAGAAGGCTACACTGATGCTGATGATGCTGTTGCTGCTGTTGCTGCTGCTGCTGCCTCAGATGCCTAATGCAGTTGGTGCTGCTGCTACTGCTAATACAGCTAACACTGCTGTTGATGCTGCTTGGATGCTGCTGCTGCTACTGCTGCCTCAGATGCCTGATGCAGTTGTTCTTGCTGCTGCTGCTGCTGCTGCCTCAGATGTCTGATGCAGTTGTTCTTGCTGCTGCTGCTGCTGCTGCCTCAGATGCCTGATGCAGTTGTTCTTGCTGCTGCTGCTGCTGCTGCTGCCTCAAATGTCTGATGCAGTTGTTCTTGCAGCTGCTGCTGCTGCTGCCTCAGATGCCTGATGCAGTTGTTCTTGCTACTGCTGCTACTGCTGCCTCAGATGCCTGATACAGTTGTTCTTGCTGCTGCTGCTGCTGCTGCTGCTGCTGCTGCTGCTGCTGCTGCTGCCTCAGATGCCTGATGCAGTTGTTCTTGATGCTGCTGCTGCTGCTGCCTCAGATGCCTGATGCAGTTGGTGCTGCTGCTACTGCTAATACAGCTAACACTGCTGTTGATGCTTCTTGGATACTGCTGCTGCTGCTGCCTCAGATGCCTGATGCAGTTGGTGATGCTGCTGTTGCTAATACAGCTATTGCATTGCTGCTTTTGACGCTGCTTGGATGCTGCTGCTTGATGAAGATGCTAATGATGCTTGATGCTGTTGATGCTACTGATGTTGTTAGTATTGGTGCTGTTTCTGCTGCTGCTGCTGCTTGATACTGCTGGGGTTGATTCTGATGCTTCTGGGGCTGCTGCTGCTACTGATGATGATGGTAGCAATGCTGCTGGTGGTAGCTGCTGCTTCTGCTGCATCAGATGCTTAATGCAGTTGGTGCTGCTGCTGATGCTAATACAGCTAACACTGCTGTTGATGCTGCTGCTACTTGATGAAGATGCTGATGATGCTTGATGCTGTTGATGCTACTGATGTTGTTACTATTGGTACTGCTGCTGCTTGATGCTGCTGGGGTGGATTCTGGTGCTTCTAGGGCTGCAGCTGCTGCTGCTGCTGGTAGTAGTGCTGCTGGTGGTACTGCTGCTGATTCTGCTGCTGCTGCTGCTGGTTTTGCTGATACTAATGTTGCTGATGCTGTGTGCACTCTGCAGTGATACCTGACCAGTCTTCCAAAAAGTTTCAGGACCACTTCCTGAAGCTCATCTTTGATTGACCTCTTGGATTAGGGGATGAAATCAACTGTGATATTTTTTGGAAATAGGAATAAGGACATAATCTGGCTTGGGTTTAGTTTTTTCTCCATTAATAAAGGGAATCCCCATAAGAGGAAGCATTCTCTATCAATGCATATTCTCTACAACTTAAGTTTTAGAAACTTACCTAGAGTGATGAAAGATTAAATGATTTATCCAGGATCACACAGGTAGTATGTGTCAGAGGCAAAAGTCGAATGAGGTATTTTTGGCTCCAAGGAACCAAGCTTGGTTCTTTGCTTCCTATCCATTATACCATGTTTATTCTCACAATAAATTAATGGTAAACTTTTTAAAAGCATATCATCAACATAACTAACATTTAAATAGTATTTGAAGGCTTGCAAAGCACTTTTCAATATTATCTCATTTGATCTTCACAATAACCTGAAAAGTAGATGTTATTATTATCCCCATTTTATAGGAGAAGAAATTGTGGCAGATAGCAGGTCACTGAATCACTCAGGATTACACAATTTATCAGTGTTAGAGATTGGTAGGTTTTACTAATTCCAGGTCCAGTACTGTGCTACCTGGCTATCTCTCAGAATGAGATTTCAGTGGACATCTAATCTAATTTTGCCTAAAAAGGAAAGTTGACTATATCACACCCAACAAGTGATCAACCAGTCTCTGCCCATAGATCTCTAATGAAAGGGAACTTACTAGGCCTTTGGGCCTTTGATAGCTAGCTCTAATTGTTAGGTTATTCTTCTGACATCAAGTCAAACTGTTTTCTTTGAAGTGACCACTCATTAAATAATCATCTATGTATGTATGTATGTGTGTATATGTATGTGTATACAGATACATATTATACACACAGAGACACACACACAGACAGAACATATATATACATATATAATGGAGACAGACAGACAGACAGACAGACACAGAGAGAGAATCAGCAGTTAGAGGACTCAATGGATGGAAAGCCTGGAGTCAGAAAGACTCATCTTCCTAAATTCAAATCTGGCCTCAAACTAGCTGTGTAACTCTGGGCAAATCATTTAACCCAGTTTGCCTCAGTTTCCTCATCTATAAAATGAGCTAGATAAGGAAATGGCAAACCACTCAAATATCTTTGCCATGAAAGTTGGATATGACTGAACAACAACAAAAATCTTTCCATATGTATGTGTATATATTTTAATATATAAATGGATGGAAGGGAGAGAGAGGGGAGAGAGATGGAAAGAAAGAGAGGAAGAGAAAGATAGAAGAGAAAAATTAATAAATGAGCTGGTTATAAATGGATGTAAGAATAGATGGATGGACGGATGGATGGCTAGATAGGCAGATAGATAGATGACAGATGGATGAATAGATATGTTTTTATAGAATAGGACAGGTAGCATGGTATAGTGGAATAAACTCTAGACTGAAAAACCTCTTTTGGAGGCAAAGTGGGGTGGTAGAAAAGGAAGTATATTTAGCTCCAGAAAGCCTGAGTTCAAACCCCAGCTCTGCCACAGTGTGACCTTAAGGAAGTAACTTCCCCTCTTAAGCACAAGTTTCCTTCTGGTGAGATGGAGGGCTGAGACTGGGTGATCTCTAAGTCTTCCTTCTACTCTAATATTCTATGATGCATTCACTCCTTACACCTGTTTTTTTTTCAGTTTTCTGATGAATAGTTCAATGATCCTATCAGATGAGATATAAAACTATACCAAGCTCCTCTCCTCTGACTCTCACTTATTAGTCACGCAGTAAGTGAACTGCCTCAGTTTGCTAATCCATGCAAGTGCCTAATTTGTTGTGTGTAATTTGTTCTCTTTCAAGTTAATATCCCTGTATTATAAAAATCAATAAACACACATTGGAAATAATTACAAAGATAGAAACCTCTTACGCTGCAAAACTCTGTGGTAATGCATAAATTTTTCAACTCAGCAACATTTCCTGTGTGTTAAAATGATGCTCTGTTTAATCTGAAGCAGGAGAAAATGTTTCCTAGGGAGAAATCTGAACATATAACAAAAGGAAAAAAGAGAATAAACATAATCAACAGAACAATCTTGAGTCTGGAATCAAGTAGAAATAAAAAATCACCTCCCTTTCGTTCCTTGGAGAGACAATCTGGTTAAACATAAAAGAAAGCAAAAGCAGCAAGAGAATGACTTGGTTAACTGTCCTATTGAGAGGGAGGGCTGGTGAACAAGTTTGTTTTCAGTTTTGATATTAAACCATTGGTTAACCTTCAAATTATTTTATTTCTTTATGTCAATTCCTCCTCTTTTAAGAGAAAAGCATATATGATGTTGTAAAAGGTTAATAAGCCCACAACTATTTTACAAAGTATAGTTGTAGAATTCTTTGGAAAGAGAAGGAAATGCCTGATATGGAAAATCACTATTTATTTTTGAAGTGAGACAATTTCATATATCCTATGATTTGGATGAATTGGAAGTCCTCTGGGTGTCTTCCCAGAAATTCTCCTGCAGAAACTAAAACTCAGAGGTGAACTCAGCTAAATTCATTATTCTGAGATGCTCCACAAAAGATATACTAATCTTACTGTTCTCAATACTGCTCACCTCCTAGTGATAGACCCTTTGATGGTGGCAATTAAGCCCCAAGATGGATCTTAAAATTACAAGCCCCATATAAAAACAAACCCAGTGCCTAGAAGCCTTCAGCCTCTACATTCTTTCAGCCTCATTCTATTCTGCCTCTGGTTTCATCCTATTCTCACTCTCTTCTGCCACAATACTATAGACTATTATTAGCCATAGCACTCCTCACAGTTTCTTGTACCTTACTGAATTCACCCCAGAAACACACTCACTACAGTTACTGCCTCTCTCCTAGTTTTTTCCTTTTTCTCATACTAAAAGACATAGCCCCAAACTTCATACTCACTCCAACCACTGATTCTTGTTCCACACTGCCATATTCACAATACCTAGACTCATCCTAGCCCTTTTTTTTGATAACTGTAAATAATGTCTTTAAAATGTTATTCAACCATCTCCCTTCACATTCATACACATAACAGAGCTGAGAAGAAAATGATCCTTGGCAAAAACAAGCATTTGTATAATCCTCTCAGTCCCAAAACACCCATGTCTTGCCACTGGGGAACAGTACTTCCTGAATGGTCAGTGGTAGTGCCAGGGGTTTGAGGATTGAGAGTAGAAAGGTTAAAACAGAGCCAAGGGTGGTACAGAGGCATCAGCCTGAGAAAAATGGATGGATGTATCAAAGAAGAGAGGACCAATCAGGAGAGCTAATGAATTTTGTAAATTCCTATGGAAAATGGAAACATAAATCAACTCCATATTCTTTGGTTGTTTTGCCATTTCATCTCATCACTTTGACTTAAAATAGGACCAGCTGAGACTTAGGGTTTTTACTGTTGTTTGTAATACAGAAATTTTCATTTTTGTGATATTTAACTTTAAATGAATTTCATAGGATCATAGAAGACTAGAAGAAGGCTTTATAATCTCCAGTACTTCATTTTGTGGTTAAGGAAACTGAAGTCTAGAGATGTCTAGCACTTAGGACAGTGCTTGGCATATAATAAATGCTTAATAAATGCTTGTTGATGTATAATCCAGAATTATAAAGTATCACAGCTTATATTTGAACCCAAACTCTTTTCACTTTCAAAGTGCATCTCTCATATCGCTGTCTGTCTGTCTGTCTCTCTGTCTGTCTGTCTGTCTCTCTCTATATATATATGTATGTATACATATATACATGTATGTATATATAATATATGTATATATAACATATACATTTGTGTACTTGTGTGTATGTATGCATATGTGATTTATATAACACTTCAAGAATTGCAAACTGCTTTAGAAATTATATCTTATTTTATCTACACAATCACTCAGGAAGGTAAGTGTTCTTCTCATTTCCATTTTTATAGATAAAGAAAATGAGACTAAGTGATTTGCCCAGAGTCACACAGCTAGTGTCTGAAACTAGTTTTAAACTCAAGGCTTTCAGACTTCAAAGCCAACACTCTAGTCACTGTACTACCTAGTTGCCTAACAAGTAAATAATATTCTCCATGATCAAGGAAAAAGAAAAGGATGAAAAAGAGGCAGAGAAAAATGGGAGGGGCAGTTAGGTGGTACCGTGGATGGAGAAGCAGCCCTGAAGTCAGAAGGACCTGAGTTTAAATCTGGCCTCAGACACTTAACACTTCCTGGCTGTGTGACCCTGGACAAGTCACTTAACCCCAATTGCCTCAGGAAAAAAATGGAAGGGAGTAGGAAAGGAAGAAAAAGGGATGAGAAGTGAGGGAAGATCCAGTGAGGAATGAAATATATAAATGAGAAATATTTTAAGGACCATATCAAGAAGTACAAAAAGTGGAAATCCAAAGTAGTCCTACTCAGTGTGAGACATCTGCTCATCATGTTTATGGTAGAACTATACATTTTATTTTTCTCCCTTTCTTTGGGAAATGATCAACAATTATCTCCATATTATAGATGGATAGATGGAGACACAAAAAGGGGCAGGAGACTTGTCAAAATCAAAAGTTAAACGATGAGAAGATTTAATTCTAAAACTCATAATCTTTTGATCCCAAAACTGTGGAATTAAGAAATGCAGCAGAGTCTCTGGTTATAAATTTTTATATATACATCCCCATTCCCTGTGTACTCTGAAACTATCAAAATTAAGTAGGTCAAGGCTGACTTCTGTGTCACTCTATGAATGGTATGAAAATAAATATTAAAAATGTATATGAAGTTCTGCTTAAAGGAATGAAAATATAAACAATAAAGTTTTATTGAGTAACTTTGTACAAGAGATTACATTAGGGGCTGAAGTATAAGAAATAGCTCTTGCTTCCAGAATCTTATAATCTATTTGGGGAGATAGTATGTATATTTTGAAAAAGGAATAGCATATTCAAGGTAGCACATATTAAAAGCCAAATAAGATCCTTCATCTCTGGGAGCTCCTATTTTTTAATCTTTAGGTATTTAAACTAAGTCATTACAGAGGTCCCTTCCAGTTCTAATATCCCATGAGCAAGAAATATGGATTGGATGATAATTCAATTGGGAAGATTCTCAGCTAGTTAAATAAAAACCAAAAGAGTACTGATTGACAGATCAAATTGGAAAGAAAGCTCCAATGGAGGGGTCACAGGACTCTATCCTTAGTCTAGTAAGACCCAATGCTTTTGTAAACAGTTAATATACAAACATAGAGGACAGGTCACTCAAGCAGGGCAGTCAGGCTAGAATTAAATAATACTTTCCCTTGGGCAGAAGAACAATAAAACCCCACCTGTGATTTGCAGAACAGGATCCAAATAAAAATATAAGTAGCTAGGTGGCACAGTGGACAGAATGAATGCTAGACCTAGAGTCAGGAAGAACTGAGTTCAAATTCAATCTCAGACCTTTATTAGCTGTGTGAATTTCATCAAGTAATTTAAATTTTGTCTGTCTCATTTTCTTCATCTATAAAATGGAGATGATAATAATAGCACCTGCCTGTCAGGGTAGTAGTACAAATAGTATTTGTAAGGTACTTTGCAAAACTTAAATTTCTATATAAATGCTACATTATTATTTTTATTATTTAATGTAAACTTAAAAGGCTATATTGCTTAGTACCAGAGTGTCTATAACTTTGGAACAATGAAATACAAGTGGGACTAACATGAACAGGAAAATCAGTTGCAAGAGAAAAGTTTCAGGGCAAAAAGTTGTATTACTAGATGGGGAAGCAAGATACATGCCATGAAATTGTTTACCTAGTTTATTTGATCTCCCAAACACTTTGGTGAACACATACTTTTTAAACTAACCTTAACTGATGCTTTTAGCATAGCCATGGATAATGCTACTCATCACGACTCCCTCCTTAATAAGCCATTCTATTCAGAATTATCAAGAAGAAAATTCAATTCAGCAAACATTTAGCCAGAGTAAATAGGTACCAGGGAAGGAAAACCAAAAAAAAATAAAAATAAACACTTTCCTGCCCTTGTGAAGCTTATATTCTATGGAGAAAGCCTTGGAGTATGGACTGATGTAAGGACACAAGATTTATGGAAGGGCATACTATTCTTCAAATTATGGAAATTGTGAGAACAAATGTAAACAGATCTGTTCTGTCCTAATTATGCCAATTGCTGAGTAGCCTACCCTCCAAGAGAATTCTGATACAACCAAGAGGGATTCATGTCAATTTAGTTATTAAATAGGTTTTATTAGGATTTTTTAATTGGGTTGTTTAAGGGAGTTTACATATGAGACACTGACCTTGGCAGCAGGAGGACAGAATGGTATAGAGGATCCTCACACCAATCCCAGGCCAGGTCAGATGTTATAGAGAAACAAAACAAAGGAGGCAAATTGTCAGGGAGGGCCCAAGATCATGTGTAAGTTTTCCTGTGGAATAGTTGGAATTTCTTTTGCTGTTTAAATTTATTCAAGGTCATTGACATTCTTCTGTGGAGACATTGGTCATCTTCCCACTCTGGCTACCATCCTAAAGCCTAGTGAAAGAATGGGTCTACCTTCAAAAAACCAGACTAGGAAGGACTGAAGGTTGGCCATTAGGTGAACTTTTTGGCCACATCAAGTCATGAATCAAATAAAATTACAAATGGTCCTCATTCTATTCAACCCCTTTCTACTTCTGCAATGGCAAAGGTGGAATGGCACAAAAAGGGGAAAGAATTAACAATTCTTAGACTATTTCCCAATGATAGCTAAGCTGTTAAGACTCAATGTATGATCTTTAACTAGAAACCAATATCCTACTAGGTAAAATGAATCATGAGCATATTAATAGAAATATGATTAATAGGATGAATATAATTTCATTAGCTTAGGCAATTTCCAGAATGGGAAGCCCCTCTGCCAATGTAGATCACAAGCCATCTATTACTTAATAGACAGGTCATCAATAGTTGCCAAAGACCCAGTGACATTAAACAGTGAGCAATAAAAAAACTATAAACAGATAACTAATAAGTTCTCCTTCAAGTGAAAAATAAAGGAAAAAACAAAGTTAGTTTTCTCAAAAAGACAAGAAGCATAATCTCATACAATGCTTAATCATGTCACCATGCAGTGCTCAAGATGGGCATACGAAAACCAATAATCATGAAGAAAATTGAAGATTGTGTGCCAAAATCTGGTGCAGTGGATGGAGAAATAGAGAAATCCTACAAAGAGCCTGACAGGCTTTTCCAGAAGGGTGAATATCAGGTAACTTCAATACAAAGTTAGGTACAGGAAAGAACAGAGAAAACTATGTTGGAAAAATTGTGGTCAGAGTCAAGAAATTACAGAGGCCAAACACTTATTATAGTTATTCAGAGATAGAGATTTTCATCCTGGAGAAAAAGGACACATTCTTCAAGAAGAGGATCAGAAAGTACTGGATATGATGAGCACCAAAGAACAACAAAAATTGAATTGACTCATGAGTATATAAATAAAAAAGAAAATTAATTGCTTTTAACAAAACAGTTACTTTCAGAATTAGTTGTTTTGTGCATTCATATCATCAATTGGATATAATAATGATTAAAATCAACATCAAAAGAAAGGATCAAAATGAGAAAAAAAACTGTATAACTTGCTGTTCATAACACAGAACTCCATTTCTCATCTACATGACTTTGTACTGGTTGTCCCCATGACTAAAATGTTCACCTTCCTCATCTCTGCCTCCTAGTTTTCTTTTGTTGTTGTTCATTTGCCATTTTTTAAAGAGGACTAATATTTTCTCTCCCTCTCTCTCCTTTCCCCCCCCTCTATGTCTCTCTCTTACTTTTCTCCTTTTTTCAATAAAGTTTATTTTTTCTTCAAAATTCATACATAGATAGTTTTCAACATTCAACCTTGCAAAACCTTGTGTTCCAAATTTTTTTCTCCCTCCCTTCCTGCCACCCCTTCCCCTAGAAGGCAGGCAATCCAATATATGTTAAACATGTGCAATTCCTCTATCATAATTCCACGATTATCACACTGCACAAGAAAAATCAGCTCAAAAAGGAAAAAAAATGAGAAGGAAAACAAACTACAAACAAAAGTGAAAATGCTATGTTGTTATCCACACTCAGTTCCCACAGTCTTCTCTCTGACTATAGATGGCTCTCTCCATCACAAGAACTAGTTGAAAAGAGCCATGGGACTAATGATATTATGGGATAATGTCTTGAATTGCCCACAGATGGCATCTTTGATGTGTGGCCAAGCTACAGGTGATTCACAGTGCCAGCTTCAGATACTTTCATGATCAGTGGAAAAAAAATGTTTTCATCCTTACATTTCCTTGCAGAAAATCTTCACGTGCTGGGTGTCACACCCCTAACCCACTGACAGGTCACAGTAGGCTGATGGTTACCCTCAGCCTGGTTTAGTCAATTTGCCATGTTGCTTTACTGGGTTGTGACTCCTGCATATCCTACAGCTTCTTGAAACCACAGGTGAGAGTTGGATGAGAGCTGGACACCAAAGGTGGATAGCTTCCTGTAAGACTCAGTTCAAATCCAAAATTCTGCAATAAACCTTTCCTGGTCTCCCCTTACCTCCCTCCAGCTGCTAATATGTGCCTTCCCTCAGATTTTACCTTCCAACTACCCAGTACATATTTTGGATATACCTAAAAACTTGAATATTATCTTTCTCATTTAAATGTGAGTTCCTTAAAAGCAGGGATGCTGAGTCATTCTTTATATCTCCAGTGTTTAATACTGTCTTACACTGATTAAGGATTTAATAAATTATTATTGATTCAACCTGCCTTGAATAACTACAACTTTTAAACCAGATCTGCTTAAATAATCAGGCAATTTTTTTTAAAAAAATTGGGGAAGGAAGTGGAGGAGAATGGACAAATGTAAAGAATGACCATCACCAGTTCTTCAGTGGTAAACAGAGACAAAACGGTTGCCAAGATAAAAGTGCTGAAAAAAGTCCAGAAATCATCTTTTCCCCCAAATACTTGATCTCTTTGTCAAGTAGAGAGACAAAACAGCCACAATCAGCAACTATTTGGGGATATTTTTTCTCTCATCTTACTAAAATCTTTATGAAGATGATCCATGTTCGTGTCAATAACATCCTTGATAAAAATGTGTCAAGGGAACATATGCATTTTCACAGGTGATTTTCTAGATAAGACCATTGTGTTTTAGTAGTTGCACAATTGTCTAAAAAACAGGCATAAGTAGAATGTAGCAAATTACTTCCTAGCTTCAGATGCCTCTTCTTTCAGATTGCCTTCAACTAATCAATATAGAACTTGTATGTACCTAGATACATAGATATAGATATAGACATATTAGTAGAAGAAATTATATTAATGAGTTTCCAGCTTTTCTTTACTTCCTTGTAAATTGTTCTTTTGTTCTCTACTGTACCTTTTTTATTTTGTCCTTTAACCCCCCTTTTCATCCCTTTCAACCCCAAGCAAGCTATAGTTAAAAAAGGCTATATTTATATATACATATGTAGATATATACATACACACACATACCCCCACATATATCTTTCCTATCCCTAATAATCTTTTGCTTTAATTCTGCTCCTACCTTGCCTTCCTATTACTTAGCCTCTCTCTACACATAGGTCACTCCCTTGTCTTCTTTCCTCACCCTCTGCTTCCCTGTCCACCAATTCCCTCCCCCCTTATTTCTTTATAGATTTTGGAAGGTGTTATACTCTTCATAGTATATATGTAGTGTTGCCTATTTAACCCATTCCTGATGTGAGTAGGTTTTCAGAATTACCAGCCCTCCTCTCCCCTCTAATGCCTCTGTATCTATTCTTCCTCTCTACCTCATTTGTATGACAAAATTACAATTTTTACCTTGACTATGCCCCAATCTTTTTTTTGAGCTATCATATTGTTGATCCAGTCCTAAACTTATATAAATCTCTCACGTAAAAACAAACAAATAAATGGTCCGTGATGAGTTCCTTGAAATTTATCTTTGATATTAATCCTTATATGTTAAATTTTCTATTAAGTTCTGGTTTCATTGATAGAAAGGCCTGGAAATCTATAAATTCATTGAATATCCATTTTTTCTTGTTCAATAATATAGATGATTTTGCTGGGTATGATATTTTTGGCCACCGATCTAGTTCTTTTGATTATTGGTAGATATGATTCCAGGACCTGCAATCTTTTATTGTGGCTGCTGACAAGTCCTGTACAATTCTAATTCTAGATCCAGCATATTTGAATTGTTTTTTTCTTGTTTCTTGCAACATTTTCTCTTTGATCTGGGAGTTCCAAAATTTGGCAATAATGCTCCTATGTGTTTTCCACAAAGGATCTTGTTGAAATCATAATCAGTGGATTATTTCTATTTCTAATTTCCCCTCATGTTCTATCATTCCAGGACAATTTTCTTGGATTATTTCTTGCATTATTGTGTCAAGGTCTTTTTTTGGTCACAACTTTCAGGTAGTGTAATTATTCTTACATTTTCTTTTCTTGATCTGCTCTCCATATCTGTCATTTTTTATGTTTGACATTCTTTTTTTCAGTCTTTATAATCAATTTTCTTATTTCTTGGTCTCACATAACTTCACTGGCTTCCTTTTGCCCAATTCTAGTTTTCAAAGAGTTATTTTCATCCTTTTCTAGTTGGTTAATTTTTTTTCATAATCTTGTTTTTCTGGGATGATTTTTTAGTTTTTTTTTTTTAGTTTTTCCTCAATGTCTCTCATTTAATTTTTAAATTCTTTTTTGAGTTCTTCTATAAATTCTCTCTGAGCAGGAAGCCATTTCATATTATTCCTTAGGATAGAAGCTTTTTTTTTTACTTCAATGTCCTCCTCTGAGCATGAACCCTAGTTTTCCCTGTTCCTATAGTATGTTTCTAAGGTGGGGTTCTTTCTTTGTCAGTTCATTTCTTTAATAACAGGTATTAGTGTAAGCACCTCTAATCCTGGAGTGGGGAAGACGGTGTCTCTAGCTCCCCATCAGCACTTCCCTCTAATTAGTCTTCCTGGACTCTGACCTGGATTCCTCAAGCAGTCTGGGAGGGGAAAGTTTCTGTGGCTCCGACTGAGGCTCCAGTCACACCCAGCTTGCCCCAAGGCTCCCCACTGGATGCTTCTTTGGAGCTACCTAGAAGTATTTACAATTCATAAGGTTTGATCCAGGCTCAGGATCTTTCCTCAGATCTTTTCTGGTTGTATCAGGAGAATCCCAAATCTTCCAGATTTTTCACGAGTCTATATTTGTCCTGAGGTGCAAATTTGTTCTATTTGTGGAGGAAATTGGGAGAGCTTGAAATTTACCAGCCAACTCCATCATCTTTCCAAAATCCTCTCTTTAACTAATCTTTATTGATTGACAGACTACCTACCATGACATATCCAGAAAATGTAAAAGTCTTTATCAAGGATTTGAAAGGATTTCTAGCTTCCTTCAAAGTACAAATCTAGTACTTCTCTTATGTGGATCTTTCCGATTTTAAGCTCTCACCCCCTTGAAATTACTATTACTTTTTTCCCCCCATTTATCGATACACATGTTCCAACTTCACCTGATAGAATATAATTTCTGTAATTAAAAAAACACTCTACCTACAAGGATTGTTTTATTTTTATCTTTGTATGCTTGGTGTCTGGAATAATGTCACGCATTTAGTAAGCATTTAATAAATGTTTGTGGATTTGATTTGATTTGAGTAAGGTATAACAGATGAACAGCCCAAATCCTGCACTAGTACTAGTGGTACTGAGAGCAAGGGAGGTGCTGCCAACATTTCAGACAGACGCCCTGTGTGGGATCTAACAAAAAAAAAAAAAAAAAAAAAAAAAAACCGGGAATAAGAATCAAAGAAGACAACAGGATTGGAGCAGTTATCCCCTGCACCAAAGGAGTAAGTTACCACAACTACCACCTTTTGAATCCATGGAATTTATTAAGTCATCTACAATGATCGCAATTCTGCTTTGGGCTTGAAAATATCTAAAATTAGAATTATTAAAAAAAATCTAAACTCCAAAAGGATAGGATGGTATGATGGTTATTCCATTCATTTGCAGTGATATTTTAAGCAAGTTATTTTCCCTTTCTGTGCCCCAGAGTTCTGTCTAGAGGCATGAGGAAGTTGGAATAGGTTCTGAAGTTCCCTCCTGTTCTTAGATTCCATCACTCTAAGAAATCGATTTCTTTCCATGTCTTAGCCCTTGCATTAAAAATGCCAGTAGGACTGACAACATTTTTAGAAAGTGCTTTTAGGATGCTTAATGATTTCCATTTGATTGCTATTTTTCTTGATTTTAGTCAATCTTTTTTAAACTAATTGGAGCTTTGTAAGACTGGTTAATTTTTTTTTAATGCAGCTTCTATTTAAAGATGTTTTTAGTGTGAGAGATCATGTTACAAGGTCCTACTACCTATAACCAGATTATTAAGAAAGCAATCCTTTGGAGATATATGGGAAAATAATAGACAGTACATAACAATCTCACATATGGCAGAACTCTTTCACACAATTGTATTCCTGCAAGGGGAGGTTTCCTGCTAACTAAATCAGAACACAGCCCATCACTGAATCAATCCCTGTTTTAATTCTGCAAGAAGCTTAGATGAACTTCTGTTTTTTCATATAGCAAACCCACTACCTTTCCTGGTCAGTAACAGTGCTGAAGCATCTGGATTCATTGACTGCAACAGACCTTAATCGTGTCTAACTCGCTGGGGGAAAATTGTGCGTATCCTATTGTCATTTTGCATCTGTTACTCTGATTAGACTCATTGTAATACATTCAGATTCATTAATGGTGGCTAGTTTGGCTCCCTAAATAATTAATGGAATCATAGGTGGCTCCCTAAGCAGCAGCCTGCCAGAACTGTATATCAACCTTGGCTTTATGCCGTGAATCAATGGAAAGGACAAAGTTCTATTTGTACTTCTAAAATCTTGTCCTCCTATGGGTGAAAAAGGAATTACTTAGAATGGTGATCAGCTTCTCCTCATTCAGAGAGCTAAATGGGAACTGAAAGACTTAAATTAATATCTTTTACTATTAAAATGTCACTGACTCTACCTGGTTTTAGGAACAACACAATCTAATCCCAGTCTATCCTTCCAGCCTCATTGAGCATTACTGTCATTATTGCACTCTCTGTTAGAGCAAAATTGGTCTTTTTCTATTCATCAAATGAGACATTTCATTTACCATCTCTGTGTCTTTGTATTAGCCATGCCTTCTGTGTAGAAGGCACTCCCTACTTACTTCCACCTCATAGAAGCCATCTCTTCCTTTAAGACATAACTCAAGAACTAGCTTCTGCAAGAAGTCTCCCAAATGCTAGGACTAAAACTTATTTAAGTATTTAAATATTTGTATGTAATTATATGTATTCACTTGGTATATATACTATATATAGTTACATATGTTCTGGTTGTCTTCCTCTTTAGAATGTGGGCTCATTTCAAGCGAGAATTATTTCTTTCTCTGTACTTGGCACAAGCAAGATCCAAAATATTTACTTAGTTGTTGATTGGTTGGTTGATTGGCCTGATCATCAAGTAAAAAAAAAAGTCACTATCTTTGTACAATTTCTACTACTTGTAAAATATTAAAAATTCCACCTTTGTGATGCAGAAGAAAATTTGGAATCAGAAGAGTCCTGAATTCAAATGTCACCTCTGACCATTTGTCAAGTAGTCTAAAGAGAAAATTCTTTTTTTTCAGCTATGAATTGAACACAATTGACATTGAAATCCCTTTCAACTCTGAAATTATATAATTCTATGACCCTGACTTAGTTCCAGGCCTGGAATCAGGTCACTTCATTGTTGTTTGCCTCAGTTACTTCAGTTGTAAAATAAAGCTAATAATAGCACCTGCCTCCTAGAGTTGTTGTAAGGATCAAATGAGATCATATTGATAATGTACCTTACAAATGGTAAAGTGCTGTATAATTCTAGATATTATTATTAATAATAATTACTCTCAATGAAAATCAGTTTATTTGTAAGATGTGAATAATGTCCATAGTACCTAGCTCACAGGGTTGTTGTCAGGATCAAATGATTTTTACCAAGATAAAGTATTTTCCAAATCTTATAGTCCATTACTATTTTGTTGGATTTTTGTTGGTTTTTTGTTTTGTTTTGTTTTTGCAGGGGTGGGATGAGAACCAAGTCTTCCCTCTATACCCATCATGTGCTTCAAATATGGATGGGTGCACACAACTTTCATGTGTAAATGTAAATATCCTAAATGACTTTTTTAAGGGCAAACTAAAAGGAGTAGAAAAGAAAAGCCAGTTTATTAGACTACAATTAAACATACACACACAATTAACTACGAAAGTGCCTGTTTCCCAGTATCCTGAAGACAGTTCTTAGAAGTATTTTTAATTTATCTACATTTCATCAAAGGGGAAGACTAAACAAATCAAAAGCTGAAGCATATCCTGGGGATATATAATAATGTATAGAAACAACTGAGTTTAATTAATTAAAATAGGAAGTTACCTGATGGTATATATTTTTTCTCCTTGTCAGGTGAATCTCAAAGAAGCTCCTCTCCAGCACTCTTCATGCTAAAAGTGATCTCATGTGTTCCACGATCTTAGACTCCTCCTCTCCTCACCTAATTAGTTTGTGTTAAAAGTGGATTTGCTGGGGGTTTTGTTCTTCTTGCCCCAAGCATGTTGGTGATACTTACTCTTAGTGAAAATTGCTAGTTTCTGCTTTGCCACAGAATTTAACACAAAAGAGTTTCTGCTATAGAAGTGACACAGAAGAAAGTTGTCATCACTATTTATATATTGGTTATGCCAAGAAGATAATGAAATTCCTGACCAAAAGAGCTCCCAAATTGAAATCTCCATCATTAGCAGTTTGTCTTTTCCCATTTGCCAGCATTTTCCTGTGTCTTCCTGTACTTTGAAATCAATTGTGACTTGAAGCATATGGATTCAGAACATACTTTGGAGGGCTTAGGGATTTTGCTTTGGATTTTGCATGGATCAAAGATCAATTTTAGCTAATCAGTGCTAATTAGAAGTCAGATAAATTTTTTTTATCTCTAAGGCATATGAATGTTGATTTTTTTTAAAGCGTGATTTCCAATGATTCAAAGTTTATTTAAAAACTGTAGAAATGATCAAACACCCACATCCAAACATTCGATTTTGAAACTTGAAATTGACACATTCATGGTATGGTGAAAAAAGAAATAGACTGATAATTCTAGAAGCAAGGATAGTATAGTATAGCAGAAAATAATAGTGTTTCTAATGTTGAAAGCTTAAATTCAAATCCATCTACTTGCCAACTGTGTGACTCTCAATCACTTCCCTTCTCTTAGCATCAGTTTGCATCCTTTATAGAATGAGAATTTTAGACTTCATAATCTTTAAGGCTTTACAGCTTTAAGACCATTATGTTCATCTTAGATCCACTGCCTGATTAGCTATAAGACTTTCAACTTCTCTGGGGGGCAGTTTCTTCACTTCTAAACTGAAGAGATCTAATTGCATTAGTTGACTTTGAAAAATACATTCAATTCTGTGCCTTTTCATCTGCTTTATATGTCCAATTAGATTGTAAGCTCTTTGAGGGTCATGCCATATATATCTTTTAAATCCTACTACTCCTAGCAGAAATAAGGATTGCGGTCAGTTTCCTACCAAGAGAATACAAAATTTGTATAAACTAACATGTAGGAAGACAGTTTTTATTATGTATTTTTTTTTACCAAAATCATACATGATTCATCAAATACAAAAGTTGAACATCAACCAATTTTCCATTACATCTAAGAATATAAAAGACAGAAGTAGGAATGGTGGATAAAAACTGAAGAGAGGCAGATTTCAGTCTCATATAAGGAAACTTCAAAAAACAAGACTGTTTCAAAAGATGATGGGATTGGGGGAATGAGAAAGATAATGTTATTTTTCTTTATATCCCACCCCTCCCAATATGCTTGTATTATCTTACAAATACTTGTTTGTATACTTGTCTTCCTGATGGACAGCAAGCTACTTTGGAGTATGGACTATTACTGTTTCATTTTCATTTTTCTCCTGATACAATTGTCTGACACATATTAGTTATTTAATAAATGTTTGTTGATTGAATGATTAATTGATGAGGAAAATAATCTATCAACATATCAAGGATTTAGGATTTTACTGGCTATCTACCATGCAGATCATGATCCCAGCTATAATTTAGTAAATAAGTCTTAGAGAATTGCTGGAGGTTCAGAGAGGAAGAGGACTTGCCTAACCATTGTATCATAATATTAATAACATGTTTTATGGCATGTTAATGTTTATAAAGCACTAGAAGGTAATGAGTCATCACTGAGACTGGATGGCCATTTCTTGAAATGTAATAGGGGGAATTCCTCTTTGAGGATGGAATGGATGCACCTGAAGTCTCTTCTGTATTGGAGAAACTATGATTCCAGGACACTGCAAATCATTCAGCCTGAAGAGGGGCCAGCATCCTTGCTATGTAAACAGGTGAAAAAAAAAAGGTTGAACCAATTTCTAAGGTTCCCATTTGCTTTTACAGTTAAATTGCCATTAAAACCAGCAACAAGGAAATACTAGCTTTCCATTTTTTACTGTGGGGATTTAAAACATACAACAATTAACAGATGTTGCCCTGGAGCCCCAAGGGCTCAATTCCTGAGAGACTGTGATATTCACAATACAGCCTTCCCATCTTAGCCGGTTTATGGTTTGTTTTGTTTTCTCTTTCCCTCTCAATGTATCTATATGCACTATTCATAAAAGGTCTACAGCAAATTATAACAAAGGTATCTTCCTTCTCTATTGACATTTTATGATCTATACTTAACTACAGGGTAGCAGGAATACAACAGCCCTAAATCACAGAGCAAACTCCCACCTTCCAAATCTACAGCTTGGCCAGTATCTTGTAGCAGGGTGCTACATGACTAGATTTAATGCGAATGTTGTAGTCTGAAATGAATATTAATTTTACAGCTGGAATATAACATTTGCATAAGTTACAATTAAAAGGGAAAATATAATTACAAATTTTCAACTTAATTCGAATAGCTTTTAAAATGCCTGTTTGGCATAGCCAACAGCTTGGAGGAAAACACAAGACCCACCAGGAGCTGTATCTATTCCCTTTGTTTGGGCAGCAGCAATGTGACTGTTTTTAAAAACTCGTGCTTAACCCCTGCATCCCAGAAACTGTCCTGGGTGAGCCAGGGGTGAGGACAGTGGGAGTTGAGAAGTCAGGAAATCTCTATACTAGAAATTCTCCCCCCTCCCCAACAACACAGAATAAAGGAAGTGCCATATAAGGCAATGTTTGTTTTCAAAATAGGATTACAACATAAATTGATTCATAAATATTTGCATCTTATAATTGTTTCTAAAAATGAAGTGGCAAGTAGAATCACACAGAAAAGTGATTTCTCCTATGAAGAGATTGAGCAGAGGAATTTTAACTAGCTCCTATCATTTTCAGCAGCTAGTCCATGTTCCGAGATCTGGGATCACATCTCCAGGACAATTTTTACCTCCTATCCCAGCCTCTTTGAGAATTTCTGCTTCTGAAAGCATCTACCAAGCCCAGTCTCTCACCTATTTAATTAAATACTTTTCCACAACCATCCTTGCAACTTCTCCATGTTAGGGACATACATATTTTTCCCAAAGACAGGTTCAAAGACTATAAAATGTATGTCTTCTCTTTATTTTGGGGTACTTTTTTGGTCAGAGGAGATAAGAATCGTGTGCAAGCATACCTCAGATATACTGCAGTTTGGGTTCCAGATCACTGCAATAAAGAGATTATTACGATATAGTCACAGGAATTTTTTTTTTGTTTCCCACTGCACATACAAGTAATGTTTATATTATACTGTAAATCCACTGTGTGCAACAGTATTACATTTTTTAAAATTGTACATATTTTAATTTTAAAATACTTTGTTGCTACAAAATGCTAAACATCATCTGAACCTTTAGTAAGTTGTAATCTTTTTTGCTAACGGAGGGTCTTGACTTAGTGTTGAATAGAGGCTGATTGATCATGCTGGTGGCTGCTGAAGGTTGGGTTGGCTATGACAATTTCTTAAAATAAGACAACAATGAAGTTTGCCACGTCATTGACTTTTTCATTCAGGAAAGATTTCTCTGTATCATGCAATGCTGTTTGATGTCATTTTACCCATAGTAGAACTTCTTTCAAAATTGAAGTCAACCCTCACACAGTGCTTTATCAGCTAAGTTTACCTAATATTCTTCAATATTATTGTGTTTCAGGGAATAGGGAAAATGACCTCAGAACACACACAATATTTATTGAGTGTGTTTTCTCTTATAGGCATGCTGTGTGGGGTTGCCCCAAAACAATTACAATAGTAACAAAAAAAGATCATTTTTCACAGATCACCATAACAGATAATAATGGTGGGAAAGTTTGAAATACTGCAACAATTATTAAATGTGACATAGAGACACAATGTGAACACATGCTTTTGGGAAAATGGCATCCATTGACTTGTTGACCACAAGCAATAACTGCAGGGACAGTTAGATGGCACAGTGGATATAGCACTGATCCTGGTGCTCAGAAGAACCTGAGTTCAAATGCAGCCTCAGACACATAATTAGTTGTGTGACCCTAGGCAAGTCACTTACCCCTGATGGCTACCCCTCCCAAAAAAAAATGTAATAATCTTCAAAGCACAATAAATTGAATACAATAAAACAAGGTATGCTTATTCCATTTAAAATATAACTATGCTATTAGAAAGTTACTAGTGTTAGTCATACTGTGATGTGTCAATGGGTTTGGAAAATGGGAACACTAAAGAGAAAATATGACTCCATTCAAATCATAGCCAGGAAAATATATGTCCCAGAAGTGTATAGAGTTTGAGAAAAGGAAAAACCCTGGATTTTTTCTAAATTTTGTAATACAGAATAAAGAAAATTAATGTTAAATTAATGTTTAAATTAATTAAAATACATTCTTTCTTCCTAAACTAATTCTTATTTTTAGCACCACTACCACCATTGTTGTAATACCCTTACCCACCACCACCATCAACAACAACAAAAATTTAAAAGTTCATCCTAGAATATGATCTTGCATGTAATAATAACCAGCTTTCCCTCTGTCTTATTGCCCCTGAATGTAATATATTTATTAAATGCAAAATGGAAGAAATAGGCTTCATCTCAAAAATGACATCTTATTTGGTTCCAAATCAGTGCAACTCCATTGAAAAGTCAGATCTTTCATACACACACAACTTTTCCTCTTTAAAATTCATTTAAAAAAAGCAAACTAGATTCCAGATTAGAAGTCATTTGCAACCCTTATTTTTCTGTTAATTGTTTGAAAACATATCACAGAAAGGCTCAGATTCCACATATCTCCACAAAAGTGCTCTTTTAGGTAGGTATTAAATGCATTTAGAACTCAAATTCTCATTCAAATTTCATAGCAAAAAAAAAAAAAAAAAAAAACCAGGTCAAAAGACCTGGGTCTTAGGCTTCCTGTAATTCTCAGTTTACTTCCCTCAGAAAAAAACTACTATGAAGTGTGAAGATCATATCTTTATTATCCCAGTGAAAGCATGGAGATGACAAATCTCTAAACCAGGGTGACAAAGAGTACTTGAGACCAGACAAGGAACCACATGGAAAAATGAGAGCAGGAGAGATGAGTAGTAAATACATATTCAAGCATTTACTCTAAGCCTTTCTACCCTGAAGGCTATAGACCCCAATCCTCATTCTAGGTATGAATTTTAAAAGATCTTATTTAGTGAAATGTCTTACAATTCTAAAACTATTAGTAAGATGATCCACTGAATATCTATGATTTGTAGCTGAGTTATTGTTTTGGGGTTGCTGGTTTGGGGGTTTGGGTTTTTTGTGTGTGTGTTATTGTTATATTGGTTATGTATTGTGTGTGTGTGTGTGTTTCTGTATGTCCCTCTGTATGTTTAATCATGTAGGGACAAGCAAGTCAAAGAATTATAACACTGAAAAAAATCCCCACATTGAAATTAAGTACTTTAGGGGTCCAAAATAATTGGGACAACACCATTCACACCCACTAGATTGCAAGTGGTTGATTTTTTTTTTCCCCTTGAAGGTCAGAATTCTTCACCAGAGAATCATAGATTACAGATAAAAGACATTTTAAAATAATCTAGTCCAAGCTTAAACAAGTTATTCAAGGTCACATGCAGAGTAACAAAGTGAAGGTCTTCTAACTACAAATCTGATGCTAAATGCCAGTACTAAAAAGTTAGGGGAATCTCTTTCTCTCTCTTTTTTTAAATGGTGGAGAAGTAAAGCATAGAAGATTAATGACAGTAGAGGGACTTAGAAAAAAGCTTATGCATGATAGGGAAACTTCCAAAAGGGATTCCAAATCTAATTCAACAAGGGAAAAGAGCAAGGTATTCCCCTTGGAATAAAGGATGAAAAAGAGTAATGCACATACCCTGGGATGATTCCAGAATGTGAACATTTTGCAAAGAAAATGAACATTTCTTTCAGGCTTCAGGATTCTCTTTATGCATTTCCAAGATTGCATTAAGAGATAAGTATTTATAGAGAACTTTAAGGTTTACAAAAACTTTTACATATGTTATCTCATTTGCTCTTCACAGCTATATAAGGTAAATGCTGTTATTATCCCCATTTTACAGATGAGGAAACTGAGACTGAAAGGGATTAAAGAGCTTGCTCAAGGTCACATAGCCAGGAAAAGTCCAATGCAGAATCTGAACTTTGCTTTTGATTCCAAGCCCAGCATTTTACCTACTGTGCCATCTAACTCAGAGTAGTCATGTGAGACTCCCCTGTGGAGTCCTCCATATTCCATCCTTAAATATTTCTCCCATAATTACGCCCATATTTTCTGAGATAACCCTGAGGGATAGGACCACTGGATTTTCTTGCTGTTTCTTTCTTTGTTCAGTTTTTCTTAACTTTGACAAAGGAACAAGATCTAGGATCTTTTAGGAGTCTAGTAATTCCAGGAATTCCTTTATAGACACAGCTGACAAAATCCAGAAATATCCTGTGTAAAAGAAACTCATTAATTTTAAAAGGGTTTTTGATTCCCAAAGGGAAGACATGCTTCAATTGGAGGGTTGTGATGTCACAGCAGAACTTCATTAGTGTGCCAATTAGAAAGGAGTAATGAAAGCAACTAATGTGAAATGTAAATAGCTGCCTAATTAGTTGTACACTAAAAACTGGAGTCTCTCCAAAGTCATCAGAAATGTCCATCCATGGCAGCTAGGTTTATAGAGAGACTATGGAAAATTTAGTGCATTCACTGCCTTCCCAAAAGAGAAATCAGTTTCCACAGAGGCAGTCCAGCAAAAAGGTGTTGGGATACAAGAGTATCTCTTACACCCACCTTGTGTCATCATCATCACCCTCTATAGCAATGGTTGTCAAGCTTTTTGGACCACTCCAATGAGACAAATTATCCCATTCACCACTTATTCCAACTACTCCCATTTGTTTTCTTAATTCAATACTTCAAAAGATATCTGACTATTGTGCAAGTGCCAAAGCTTGGAATCTTTCCTTCTCACTTTTTGATCACTAAATTCCTTAACCCATCCATTTAAATTCAAATATTATTTTTTCCATGAAGCCTTCTAAGATGTAACACACACACACACACACACACATACACACACACTCATATTGTTTTCCATTTTGGCCCTACTAAATTCTCTAATCTTATATTTTGTACATTTGTTTGCATTGTGATTATTGGTATAAATTCTATCCAAATTTTTGGCATTAAGCTCTGAAAAGGCAGAAAATGTGTCTTATCAAAGGTTGATTTTTTTCCTCAACATTTAGATTAGTACTAAATATATAGTTTAGTATAGTAGTATTATACATATAGTATAGTACAGTAGGTACTTAATAAATGTTTATTGAAATGAATTATAAATTATTTTCATGTTTTGTTATGACAAAAAAATCATCAGCTGGTGATGCTTTGTAAGCCCAGCTAGGCTTGTCTTCAAAAGGTAGTGTGTCATTTTACCTATATTCAAAGCCTTCCTAATTTGTTGATACACTAACTTATCACTGACCAAAAAAGGAAAAGGGGGGAAAAAAGGAAAACAGTCCATTCCAATTAATGGGGAGAGCTAGTTTTGCTTTTGATGATAAATATCTGAAAAATAATTACCTCATTCAAGAAACAGAAATATAAAAGATCATATCACAATTTGGAATATGAAAAGTAGCTTATAGACCTCCTACAGGACTTTTAAGGAACTCATTTTGTGAACCACAAATCTACTGGGACACTGGAGAAGCCCATTATTCAGTCTGGAGCTGTTAACTATTCTACAAAATGAATATAATAGTTATTGTGTATCTTTCCATTTCTCAGACCATGTTTTTGTGCAGAATATGTGATGTGAATCATTCTGAGGAATGGAGAAACTCTCCACTCAAGAATTATCTGTGAAGAGGATACTACCCACCAGAAAGGGTGAATTAGAAAATTCAGACCATGATCCCAAAAGCAACCTTTTAATCAGACAAATGTGCCATGAGATATTTAGTATTCATCATTTTTCAGGAAAATTAATAGAGCCCAAAAGACCTACATCATAAATCTATACAACTAAGTTGATCCCCGGAGTTCCTAGGGTTATCCAAGCTATTTGAACATTGTCATTCAATTAAGTATTGATTAAATACCTACTAAGTGTCCAACACTGTGTTAGAGATACAAACACAAAAACCATAAAAGAGTCCCAGTCCTCTGGGGCAGCTAGATGATGCAGTGGATAGAGCACCAGCATTGAAGTCAGGAGGACATGAGTTTAAATCCAGCCTCAGACACTTAATACTTAACACTTACTAGCTGTGTCACTCTGGGCAAGTCACTTAACCCCAATTGTCTTGCAAAAAGAAAAAAAAAAAGTCCCTGCTGTAAAGGAGCTTAGATTCCATGAGGGGAAACAGCATGTTTATATACAAAATATATTTTTTTAAAATTTGAATTGTAGCTCATAGGATCAGGAAGAATCATGTAGAAGGGAGCTTTTGAACTAAACCCTGAAAAAAAGCTCAAAATTCTAAGAGTTTATTACAAGGAGAGATGGAGTGCATTCCAAGCATTGGGAGCAGCATAAGCAACTTTAACAGGTTCTCCATCTTTTGCAAAATTAATTCAACCTTTTTTTATTCTCCTATGGAAACTCTACCTATCAAATGGAAAAGCATTTCACAAAATTATTTTTTCAAAACTGTTCAACTTTCTTTGTTGGTATTAAGGTTCAGTCTACCATCAAAAAGTGGCTCAAAAATTACTTCAATTTTATTGCAGGTGTAGCTTTGCTTGCCAAGAAAAACTAGAATTCTTCCTTTTTAAATCAATTAAATTGATTTTAAATTTTCATCATCATAAAACGCAAAAAGATGTCTAAACACAAAAATGTTGTCCAGAGAAAACACAGTATGCAGGTTTCCTTTGGAGGCGCCTGATCCTAACTAAAGGGCATTGCATAAGGCAAGTGATTAAGCAAAGCAAACACCACACTGATAGGGACACAGATTTGAAAGGGATGTACTATTCTAATAGATTCAGGCAAATCTTCCACCAATTTTGTTTCATTATCAAGTTCAGATTTGCTGTATTTTCTTTGTTTTCCAAAACACATATTGTTGCATCTGGAAACTGCCTAAAAAAATTCTTTAAAGACTAATAAATTAAGAGAGGGCAAGAATATAAGTCAGATAGAGTCAACAGATCAGGACAGTTGCATGGCGAAGTTATCAATAGAGGAAACAAAATGTTGAAAGAAGTGTTCCAAGTGAAAAGAAATGAGGAGGGAAGGAAGAGAAATTAAGCATAGGGTACTACTTATAACATAGACCCCAGTGAAAAGATAAAAGGAAGATAGCAGTTCTTGAAACATCAGCGAGCAGCCATGAAAGAAGAGATTTTTTTTTTTAACACGAAGCTTAGAATCTCACAAGTAACGTATGTTCCATATTATGTGGCAGTTGCTATGGCAACAACCTTTATTTTCTGAAGCACAGTACACAGATGTGTACAACATACTAACTTGCTGGTAGTAAATTACTGCTTTCCTGAGGGTTCAATAACTTAAAAATCCTCTTTTTTTGGAATTCAGAGAAGTTTTGTTACTACTAAATAAGTCTTTTACAGAGTAATTTTCCTTATATTTTACAAATGAGCGTGTTCTCAAACAGGCCAAGAGAATGTGATGATGAGAAAATGTAGAGCATCACAGAATAGAAGCAGGCTCTGTGTTGTTTCTATAAAGATTTCAAAGGAAAATTTCCTAAAATAAGCAGGAAATTGTTTTAATGAATTAGGCCTCATGGACAACAAAAGTGTCAGGAAAAGAAGATGCCAAGAAATAATGTTGCCCCAAATGCTATTTATTGATTCTTCATATAAAATGTGCTACACTCATAGTTTTGAAATAAGTAAAAATTATTTTCTTGGAAAAATGTTAGCACAAATATGATTTCACCTAGTGAAGCAATGAGTGATAATAGTAGTATAGGAAAAATCAGGCTTGGATTAAATTTTACTGAGTCTCAGAAAGGCCTGTCTCCATAAGAAGAAAAATAATTTTTATCTATTTCAGTTAAAAAGGTAGATCCTTTTTAAATAACCTGGGTAAAAAACAGAAACTAAATTGTCATATATTTAAATATTTTACTCTTTAGGTTTTTGTCAATCATCAGCAAAAAAATTCTTAAACATTCCTAAATACAAAATACTATGCTCAGCAAACTGAAAATATATCTATTTTTCGCCTTATTTGTACAGAATTATATATCGTAGAAATTTCAAGCAATGAGAAGATAATGTCCACATACCTTAACTTCATTTTTAGTAAGATTACTGCCACCCATTGTGTATCCTGAAACCAAATGATCTTTTAAAATCCATAATTCATTCCCTATGACTATCAGATGATTTTTATAAGTTAAGGTTTACTTCCTGGAAAACTATTTTTAATATTAAAATCATACATGTAACATTTAAGAGGTAAGTCCAAATTTATCATGCAAGAAAAATGTTTCTAGTTATAAGAAAAAGCATGCAATGTATTGGTAAAAAGTAAAAAAACAAAAACAAAACCATTCCCTGATTTTAAAAAGCCCAGGAATGACTCTGGGAATGGGTTTTCTGAACAAACATAAAGCACTTACAAATGTTAATTCTGGTCACAATGCATTTATATTCCAGTTCAAAAATACTGCCTCCCGAAGGATGGTAAAGAATGACAGAACAAAGGACAAATGAATACAGTAAAGATAAGAACTGATCAATGGGGGGTGGGAGGGTAGATTTTGTTTCTAAGCATAATTAAGTTTCTGTTAAAACTTTTGCTATGAATTCCCACGTTCACTCATCTCTGCATCTGCCAAAGACATATTAAAATAGGCCTGGGTTTTTACCCATTCAAATCTTTAAGTTATCAGAGAGAGAGTTAAGTTATAACCTAATAGAGGCTTAGAGGCTAGAACCAAGAACACAGTGGAAAGGAGTACTTCAGTGGTGGATGCATTTTAAAAGTATTACTTAAATTACATTTAAGTCATCAGATAATTATGAACTTTCTTCTCCTTTATATTTATATGGCATATTTATTGAATTGCACAGTATGCTTTTACAATAAAGTGCTTTCTATGTTGGTTCCTTTGTTCATCCAAAGTAAAACTGACACTTATCCTTTTATAAGCTATTCTGAGAACATTTTCTCTTCTTTGAAACTGATTGATGCACTACTTTAAATGTTCCTGCAAATATCTTTTCAATTCAAGTTTTTGCATAATGTAATAAGAAGATAAAAGAATTCTATACTTCAACAAGAGACATTACAAAGCAAGTAGAGACATTATCGAGGACATTAACACACTCCTAATAGCAATAAAACCTTTTAACTGTCTGCTGTAGAGCATGCTCCTACCAAACCACCACATATTATGGTAATTGGCTCCAATTTCTGAATCTTACATTGTAAAGTTACAAAGAGTTAGGTAGAACTGAAAAGCATAGAAGAATACCCAGAATACCTAGAAAATACCCAGCCTGCCGGCTTCCTCATTGTCAGAAGGTAGCTTTCCACTTGGGCTGCTGCACTGTTCTGTTCGGTGCCATCATATCTTTATATCACGCCTCACTTTTATTTCCACAGCCAGATATAAGTACAAATTTTTAAAAATATATATGAGACTGGTTTCTCACTCCAAAACATCACTGGAAGTCAAATAACATTTCCCTCTGAATTTCCATGTAACAAATGGGTTCCCTGTGCATGCCGATGTCACATCTCATTCACTTTATGTGTTCTCTCATCATGAGAGGGTAGAATGGTGGGGAGGGGGGTGAGAAATATTCCAAGAGGATGATTCAAGTTCTCCTTACAACACAGGACTAAATTATGAAAATAGTCTATTCCCCCACCCACTCTGGCCAAAAGAAAATAACATCATAAACTAAAGTAGATCTCAGGTTTTATTAAAGTAAACAGCAGAAAAAGATATTACTTGGCTTTATACCTCTTGCATAGGAAGCAGGGTAGTGGAAAAATGACATAGGTCTTTCCTCAGTGATTAACCTGCCGTTTATGGTTGTGTTTCCGGATGACGGACGTGCCATTGTACAATAAGGTTCTTCAGAGGCTGGCAATAGCAACCTGTCTGCTTTGAGAGGTGCGAATCTATCAGTATCCAGAATCATGCTCTGAAAAAAAGCTGTCATTTCATGTCTCCAAAACAGCCTCTGATTTAATGTATGAGACGTCAAGAAGGAGAGGACAATGAAAGAAATACCAAAGAGAACTATTTCAATTAAGAAGCATTTCTACAATAGTTCTTGGAAATCACATAAAACAAAGCCTGTCAGAGGTAATCTGTGTTTAAAAGGTTGGTTCTCTTATACTTACTAATACCATGCAAGATTAAAAAAAAATACACATCATTAGCACCAAAAAAAAAAAAAGAACTTTAAAAATTCCTCAGTTGTCTTCCCCGCCCCCCCTAAAATTCCCTAATGGAGATAGGAAAGATGTTGTTCTAGTGAAAAGGGGAAATGAAACAGTCAAAAAAAGGGGGGGAAATCATATTGATCTGACTGTAGTCTGTTGACATGTAAGAAGAAATTGTTTCATGTATTTTTCTAGAAATTTTAAAAATATCTTTGTTGCTAATAATAGTCTTTTAAATAAAATTGTAAATTAACATTTTTGGTGCCATTTCCCTATGTTGTAATGTTTATCTTTTTCACAGAAAGATCACTATTACTTCTACAACTTATCAGCCCAGTAATCTGAGTTAAAAGAGGAATTTAAAAATATCTATTAATTTTCAGACAACCTTCTCGCCACAACAATAATATTAGTATGGAGATAAATATCATAAAGCAATGAGGTAAACAGATGCCTATAGTAGCAATGTTATCCAAGACTTTATTTCTATTTTTTTAAATCACCACAGCACATTTGCTTCTGCATAATATTGTTTATTAATTCAAATGAAACATGCAAGTACTTCTGCCCATTCCTCTATTTCAAATTTTTCTTACCATCTTGTGGGTTTTTCATTTCTCATTAACTGTTGAGAGGGCTATTGGGCTAGTGAAAGAAGAAATGAACTCACTGGATGCCCCATTGCTTTATCAATTTCAGCTTTTCAACAGGCTATTTCTGCCTCCTTTATGAAGAATCAAGTCCTTCTGAAGGGGAATTTTTAAGGAGAAAATGCACTCCCTCATCATGGAATCAAGAACTTTTCCAAGTGAGTCTCCTCAAGGAAATAAGGACAAAGTATTCCAAAGCTTCCTCCAATCAAAGGAAAGAGAATCAGTTTCCCCAGGATCTCCTTAATACACTTTAAGAACCTAAAATCACATGGAAGCCTCTAAAAATAAGCATGAAGGAAAAGCACTATTATTGATTCACAGCAAACCAAGGAACATAGTTGCTTATTGATAACGCTAAACACCCTCCAAGTCTTTAGTGATTTCTAACAAAAAGTCTGTCATTGAACAAAAGTTGGAATCATCATATTAATATATTAGGGCAAAAAAAATTATCACGGGAAGCACTTGGAAATTAATTAAAACCCAGGATTCGTTTGTTTGTGAGGCAAGATAAATATCACACTTGGGAAAAGAAGTCTGACAACCTCCATAGTTTTCAGAGCCAAAATTAGTCTCTGACAGCTATGTCTTTCTCGTGTGATTCTCCTTGGGGTATGCTATACAGATATATAGAATATGAAGATTTCTGATAGAAGTATTTATTACTGACACTTCCGAAATATTGCATGGATGGCATCAGCAAAGGATGCTCAAAGTCAGACAGAAATGTCAGATTTTCTTCCAGGTTTTTTTTTCCCCCTTCTATTTCTTTCCCCTCTTTCCCCACCCCCACCCTTCTTTCTTTCCTCCAAAATATCAATTTCTTTAGAAGTTCAACAGCGGCCCCTAGTGGACAACATCGATCCTCTGGTATTTAACCCAATTGTTTGAGCTACCTCATTCCGTACTGTGTATTAAAAAAAGGAAATTATTGTTTGTGCGCTCGCAACCACACCAGTGCACCATCCCTGCGTGTCAGTGTTCATAATGTGACCTCCCAAATGTACCAATGCGGTCCTTTGTGATGATAATTGGAGCTCATCTCAGTAGCTCAAGCTTGGGGGGCAAGGGTGGGGGGTGGGGGGAGGAATATATATGTAGTCAACAATCAACATCGGTCTCAAATGTCACATTCATTTTATGCATGAAGACCAATAATTAACTGCTAAATCATATGCCGGGATACACTTGTGAATACTCCTTACCCAGAGCATGACTTCACAAAACACAAGGTGATGATCATTATTCTGCTGGAGGCCTATTGTGACTGATGAAGCATTAGAATTTAGCAAAGTGGAAAATCCCAAACACTGTGCTATGAAAGGAAAGGAGGTCACTGGGTCTCAGCTCAGACCCTACCCCACTTCTGTCTTCAAGCCTGAAACCCACCTTGCTGGAGAAGGAGAAAATATTTTTTCTTTTTTTTTAAACAAGAATATTACTTTTGGCTTTGGAGCCAAAGTTCCTTTCAGGTCTAATGTTGCTTTTGTTACCCTGTAGTTTCTAGCCACAGACAGGAATTTTAGTTAGGAAGAGGGATTTTTTTTTTCTGCTGGTAGTAAGCAAGGCAGAGCAAGGAATAACAGACTGAAGAACTCAGTTTTCCTGACTGAAATGCCACATTATACTAAGATAATGAGAAAAGGGGTACATTACTGCCTGGCACAAGAGATTAGGTCACTTGAAAAATAACCACAAATTAGCCTACTAGATACCCAACCAAAGGTTACTTAGCTTTCTTCCATTGGACTTGCAATTTTATAGATTTGTCATTTTTTTAAAAAGGAAAGGTATATGTAAGAACAGTTTCTTTTTATTCAAAGCAGTTTCTCTAATTAAATTGTTTTTTCAAATTAATACATTCAACACATATAAAAACTCCAAATTAGGTCTGTAAACATGAAATAAAGAGGAGGAGAGGTTGAAATGGAATAATGTATGTTAAGTGTTTTGAAAACCTTAGAGCATTATATAAATGTCAGCTATTAGATAGGAATTCTTAAAGAGCAGTCTTCAGTCATCTTCCTGATGGCCCATGGCCTAGTTTCTAATCACACTATTGTTTATGTATCAGCCTCCAAGGATCACTGGCTTCCTTTAAGACTAAATTCAAGAAGTCACCTTCAAAAACAGGCTTTTCCTAGTCTTCCCAGCTGTTGATACTTTCCTTTAAGAAATTCTCATTCTTTATTTGAATATATCTTTGAATATGACTACACTGAGTCACTTATTTTCTTTTCACTTCGAGAGAGAGACAAACAGAGATAGAGAGGGATAGAGACAGAGAGACAGAAAGTAAAAGAAAAATAGAAATTGTCAACAGAGTCTTGGGTTGGTATGAATTTGAAATAAACAAAAGAATAAAATCTAATTTAAAGTGGGCACAAATTCATCATTAAAGTTGTCTCCTCCATTATAACATAAACCCCTCCAATACAGGAATAGTTGCTAATTGACTGAAAGTTAATAATGTCTATATTTCAGTTTCTAGTATGAATTAGTAATCCATATATGAAATCTCTTCTCATTTATTTTAATCACAAAGTTATCTTACCAGCACTTCTAAGTAGGATATTCAGGGAGGGGAGGTGAATAGCTGATTCTAGTAGTTCCCACAAAGTCTTGTGCCTTACACAAGTGGTACAATAACAGGAAAAAAATAAGTAATGCTTCCAAAAATTGTTCCCATTTGTTGATCATTTTATATTCAAGTCCCCACACCAAACACCTTCTAGTCTTGTGACACTCAGCAAGTCATTCAACTTTTCTGAGACTCAGTTTACATATCTGTAAAATATGGATACTAAAAATGTCTCCTTTACAGGGTGATCGACAAGATCAAGTAAGATTTGTAAAAGTAATGAGTTATTTGTAAAAGTAAAGTGCTCTGAAAAATTTTAAAGTATTCCATAAATGTGAGTTATTATTATTATTTTGGCACCACAACATGTAGGAAACAAAGGATCTCTTCATACACAAAAGAGTTCATTGTCTCTCCAGATGAACAACCACACCTGGACTATTTATATTTTTCTGTTTGAATTAGCTTTTAATTTATTACAATTGGCTCACTTAGAGTTTTTGATCCTATAATAGCGAGTTGAGATTATCTCTTCTAAAGAATAAAGGAAGGGAGATTAAATCTGAATATTCAGATAAGACTCACAGTTTATCACAAAATGAATCACAGAACCTAAGAGTAAGAGGGGACTTCAATGGCCAATTGGTCCAAACAAGAATTGGTCCTTTACAAGAATCATACTGCAACCACTCTGCCAAATGGACATTCATTCAGACATGGAAAGGAGACTTCCAGTGAGGAGGAAAATAAGGCAGCCTCCTGAGGCAACTTAATCAGTTTTTGAAAATCTTAACGGTAGCTTTCCTTAAATCAAGCCTACATTGTTTCTTTGCAGTTTATGCCCATTTTTCCTTTTTCAGCCTTTGGGTCAGTCTCATTTCTGGCCCAACAGATAGGATTTTGAATTTTTAAAGGCCATGTCCTTCTAAATTTCTATTCTCCAGGCTAAAACATTCCCAGATCAGTCAGACAGACCAGCAAACATTTATGAAGCCTTTCCTCTGTGCCGGGCACTGTGTTTAGTTGTTGCTGTTTGCCCTTCCTTCTCAAAAAGGACCATTACATCAGGGAGGTGATGCTATGACATACAAGTGATTTGGATCTAAGTGAGGGAGGGCTGGGCAAGGTCACCTGCCTGACTTTTCCCTCCAGAACCATCTGGGTCCACTGACATGATATAGATCAGAATGATTGGAAATGGCTCTGGATGCAGTGGGATGCTCTGGGATGCAGTGGCCTTTTTAAGCTAGAATCTTTAAGAGGTCTCAGTATGATTGAGACAACACCCAGTCAGTCATTTCTCTGGCTTTCACTGATTGGCCAACATCAGGTCCCAGGCCAAACCCCAGTAGGTCATTGTTTGGACAAGGATTCATTCAGAGTGAATATAAATGGCAATTGTTTGGGGTTTGGCCAGAAATCTTGAGGATCTTCTCCTCTCTGTTTGGATAATTTTTTTTGGCTAAGTAAGAGAGGCTATTCTTTGCTTCAATTCTTACCTATCTTTAATCATTGTGCTAAGTGTTAGGAAAGCAAAGTAAGGCAAACATAATTCTTGTCCTCAAGCCTCGCAACAGGCAGGACATGCATCTTACAGAAGCTATCATTTAAAATGAGTCTCATAGGAAATAAGGAAAACAGAGGCAGCAGAAGAAATAAGGGAAAAGATTCCAAGAATAGGGAAATTACAGTACTTTTATTCTTCCCCAATTAAATATATACCACATTCATCACTGCAGCATTTCTCAATATTTACTTTAAGTTCTTTTTACTTTTCCCTGTGCCCTACCTCTCAGCAGAAGACTCTGCCTCCCACATTACTGAGAAAACCAAAGCCATCTGCCATGCTCTCCATCTTCTCTAGTGTTCCATACTTCAAAACTCTCCTTCTTCCAAAACCCTGACGCATTACATCTGTCCCGGAGGAGAGAGTTTATTTCCTTTCAGAAGTGACACACTCTATTTATGTTCTTCCTGTTAGCCTCTTGATAAAGGAATGACTTTTTGGAAGTTTGAGCCTTTCAGTTTCCACCACTCTCTCATCTTCAGTCTCTCTTTAGATACTGAATCTTTCCCCACTGCCTAAGAGATGACCATCTCTTTCCTTCTTTTTTCCTTAAAAAAATCTTTATTTGACTCTATTATTCCATCACTCCATTACCCTGTATCTCTTCTTTCACAGCCAAACTGCTGGAAAAATCACCTACAATTATTGCCCCAATTTTCTCATTTCATACTCACTTCTCAATCTTTGTCCCAGCCTTGTACCAGGAAAAATACACTGAATTTGGAGACTTGGGTTCAAAGCCTGATTGCATTGTTCAACTGAAACTACTCTTCCCAAGTTACTAATGATATTATTGGCAAATCTGAAAACCTTTTCTCAATCTCCATTCTATTTGACCTCTATAAATTTCTGCATCGTTGAACATACTCTCTCCTCCTTAAGTCTATCTTCTTTTAGCTTCTATGAAATTGCTTTCTTCTGATTCTTCTCCTAAACATCTAACCTCTTCTTTTTCTCTTTTCTCTAGATCATGGAAATTCCCCAAGACATCATTCTGAGCTAAGCCATCTTCTCTTCTCTACATAAAGTCTCTCTTTTTGTTATATCATTACATTCCATATGTTAAATTATGTTTTCATAGGCGATATATACACACATGCACTCACAATATTAATCTACACCCTGAATTCTATTTTTTTTTCATTACTAAATAGATAACTCCACCTGGGAGTCACAGCTTATTCTAAAATTTGACTTGATATTGAATATAATATTTTCTCCTTGGACCTTAAAACCACCACTTCTCCAAGATTCCAGATTTCCAGATTCAAGATTTCTGTTGAGTTTACTACAGTATTGAATTCCTTACCCAGATTTTTAACCTCAATTAACTTGATCACTTGTCTTTTCCCTCATTTCCCATACCTAATGTGCTGCCAGTTGTTGTCAATTTTACCGTCACAATATGTCTTATCTGTCTCCTCTCTACTCACAAACCCACTATTCTAGTTCAGATACTGAGTGCTCTTGACTATATTATTGCAATAGCCACCTAATTTGTCTTCCTGCATCCAGTCTTCCCTTTCTAATCCATCCTCCATACAGTTCTCAAATTGACATTCCTAAACCACTTCTGACCATGTTATTCTTCTATTGAAAAATACCATTTCCTCAGTCTAGTATTACAATAAGTTTGCATAACCCAGACTCCCACCCACCTTTCCAGATTTATTTCATATAAATTTCCTTCATAACCTCTAAGTGAAACTTCTAAAGCCAATCTAATGTAGAAGTTCCTCAAACTTAGTATTCCATCTTTCATCTATAGTAGTAGCTATATATAATATGTATAATATAATAATATATATAATAGCTATATATAACCTGCACATAGCTAATGCTTATATAAAACTTATTATGTGCCAGATACATAGGCACCTCTGATGAGTTCAGATGTTATTTTTGTTTGGGTTTCTTTTTAAATTTATATACAAAAAAAATGGAAGCAGCAAGACATTCTGAGAAAAAAAATGAAAAAGAATGGCATAAAATGTAAAGGATAAATTGAGGAAGGCTAAAGCCTGGAATAAACTGAAATTTCCAAAAAAACTAAACATATAAAGGGATATTTTAATTTATATTCAAGACAAAAGAAAGAATCAAGAAGTGATTGATCAGTGTTTGAGGAGGGGAAAGAGGGAAGGGAAGATAGGACACAATATTAATAAATATTAGAGAAAGTATAATGACAGCTTAATTCCCCGTAATGAAAAGGCCTAATAAATTTATCAAATAGAATCTACATAGCATGATCCAAGAAGCATAAACAGAACAAGGATAATTTCTAGTTCCAAGTTATCTGAGTTGTTCCTCCACTGTCTCCAATAGGCCTCTTTAAAAAAAAAATATCAACATAGTGAGGATATTATATATCACCTACCTACTTCACTGGGATAACTAGAATGTTTAAAACCATATAATATTACAATCAATTGAAAGTAATAGGAATGTTCAGTCTGGAGCAGAAAAGACTTGTGGGTAGGGAAGGAGCGTTAAGTATTTGAACTTTTATCAGGTGTAAAAAGGAATTAATTATGTTCTTGCCTGACACAGGGACACGGTGAAACTATAGAAGGCCACATTTAGGTTGCAAAGAACGATTTAGAACTATCCAAAGTAGAATGAGCTAGCTTGGAAAGTAATGGTTTTATCTTCATCAGAAATCATTAAACAAAGCTAGATACCACCTGTTCTATAAGTCTATGTAGGAAAATAGGTTGAATAAATTGCAAGGTTAAAGTGACCTGCTGTTATCCTCTTTCTCATGGATTAACTTGCCTTTCTTAGTATTTCACACAAACATTCTGCTAAGTCTGTAGTGTTCAGGACCAAGAAGCACTCAAATGCCCACCCTCTTCTTGACATGTTATCTTAAATTAAAATAATATCATATCTGACCCTTGGCAAGAAGGAAAAGATCAAGTCAACTGAAAAGTTTCAAAGTATTTGAAAGAACTTATCTCCACTTGTACTTTGTGTCATTTATATTTTAATGTCCTTTATTTGAGAGGACAGAGTGAGTGAATCAATTAACTATCATTTATTAAGCAACTATTATGTGCCAGGCACTGGGTTACACATAGTTTGAATTTTTTTTTTCTGCTGAGGCAATTGGGGTTAAGTGACTTATCCAGGGTCACACAGCTAGGAAATGTTAAGTATCTGAGGTCAGATTTGAATTCAGGTCCTTCTGACTTCAGGGCCAGTGCTCTATCTACTAACCATTTAGCTGCCCCCACAGGCTGAATCGTTTAAGTGAAACTGGGAGTAGTAAGCATTTATTTATTTAGTGGTTCTTACTATGCAATTTCTTCATCTGTAAAATGAGCTGAAGAAGGAAATAGCAAACCATTTTAGGATCTTTGCCAAAAAAAAAAACCCAAATAGGATCATGAAAAGGTGGACACAACTGAAAAACAATTGAACAACAACACTACTCTGTTACTGTTATGGTGTTATTTCATTTAGGGAACTTTTAATAGATGTACTAAAAAAATTCTTCTATAGTAGCAATTATCTACTTGCAAGTCTAGAAACAAGCTCCATAGACTATATGCCACTAAATTCCCCCATTCCAGAAGCTGTATTTTATTCCCAAAAGCACTCATCTGGAAGAGACCATTCACTTCAACCTCTGCCTAAAAAAGAAATCTTCTTTACTACAGTCCTAAGAGGTTTACATAGCCTCTGTTAAAAGAATGCTAATGAAAAGGAATCCACTAATAATAAAGACAACCCATTTCACTTTAGGATAGTTGTGATTCTCAAGTAATTTTTTTTCTTTATATTGACCCAAATATATAATCTCTCCATAACTTTCTCCCATTACTCTTAATTTTGTCTTCTGGGGTGAAGCAAAAGAAATCTAATTTGTCTTCCATATATTTTCAAATACTTGAAGGTATCTTTCATGTCTCCCATCCCACAAGCTAAAAAAAAAAGTTTAAAAAATATATATCAAATTCTTCAGATTTGTCCTCTCTGCACTAGACAACAATCTTTGCCTATTTTCTCTATTCTTTATGAATTCTAATGCCATACTTTCAAATAACTCCTTTAATTATCATTTGGACCATCCTTGGTTATGTGATATGTCCTGGAAATTCAATATAATAAAAGAGCAGAGGATATCACATCATACAATTCCCACTGAAATCAATAAAGAAAAATAAAGCACTCTGTTGAACTGAATGAATGCATAAATAAGGCATTATTAAACTCTTATTCTGTGCACAGACCTGAAACAGGGATACAAATAGAAAAGACAAGCTCTCAGAAAGCTTACATTCCGATCAGGAAGGCAACACACAAGAGGCAAGTTAAATGGAAAAGTTTCATGGTCCTTAGGGTAACATGACAAAGAAAACATTAATTTCTCTTCCTTAATATTCTTTCTACTGTTAAAATATCAGTTTGTGATATTGATCCATTTGATAATATGAAAGATTTTAAAGTGAAGAACTTTTTTTTCTGGGTCTTCAGTAACTGTGGTTATAGCCCCTCTAAGAGCTAATACACGTCCACAGTTCATGCTTTCCATAATGATATTTGAGGGCACTGATCTGGAAGCATTGCTAGTCTCAAGAATCATAGGTTCACTGTTTTGGGCTTTCCATTTGGGACCTGAGGGGAAATGGTGGTCAAGGTAATCACATGATGGTTTTATTTGCCCAATACATTCTACCTTCTATATCTTCTTCAGCTAGACTGAGTTGCCTGCAATGTATGAATTGAGTTGAGCCCAAAATTCACAAAACTAAGAAGATGACTCAGAATGAAGTGGATTTGGAGCACATGGTAAAGGGAAGAATCTGATTTTTTGGCATAACAATAAGAAAGTAGAAGATATAGATATATATATATGTGTGTATATATATATATGCATATATCTATATAATAACTATTGGAATTAGTCTGGCTCCAACAGGTCTAGGATGTGGAAGAAAAAATTAAATCCGTGATAAAAAGTACATGAAATACATGTAAATGATTTAATAAAAGTAGAAAATGAAATATGGTTCATTAGTATAGCAAAACAATCATGAGAAAGGTAGATAAAAAATTTTTCAGTCCCCTGTAGAAAAATAATCTAACTCTGTTTCTCTTGAAGATACTGCTGTCCCACGAGTCTTCCAATTTTTAGACTTTGAAATCATCCTTGGCTCTCCCTTTCCAGCACTATCTCCCCTTTTCCTACCAGCTGACTAGTCTTACAAATTTATACTCAGGAAAAGCTGTTGCTCCAGTCCTCTTCTCTCCCATAACCACTGCCCTCATTCAGGATTTTATTATCACTTTTCTGTAATACTGTAATGGTTTTGGGAGTGGGGCTCCGTGCTTGCAGTCTCTACTTTTTTTAACCTATTCTCCCTACAAATTAAAGGTACTTTATACTGTCACTCCCTACTCTAAAATATAAAGTGGCTCCAACTGCCTCGGGGAATCAAAAATAAACCTCCTCATTGGCAATAGAATACGGACAGGCCCTAAAATCATGTTCCAACTCATCCACTTATTATTTGTGTGACCTAGGGCAAATGAGTTAATCAATTACCATTGATTAAGCACCTACTACATGCAAGGCCCTATGTTAAGGCTAAGCATACAAAAAAACAAAAGACAATCTCTGCCCTCAAAGGGGCAGCCAGGTAGTCCAATGCAGAGAGCACCAGGCCTGGAGTCAGGAAGATCTGACTTCAAATTCCGCCTCAGACACTTACTAGCTGTGTGACCCTGGACAACTTATTTAATCCTGGTTGTCTCAGTTTCCTCTTCTGCAAAATGAGCTGGAGGAGGAAATAAACTACTCCAGTATCTTTGCCAAGAAGACTGTAAAGGAAATCAAAAGAAGTAGTCATGATTCAAACGACTCAACAACCACAAAAGTCCTCAAAGAGCTTACAATATAATAGGTTATAATCTAATTAAATTTAATTTAATATCTCTAGGCCTCAATTTTCCAATCTATAAAATGAGGGAGTTGGGATTTTTTCACTCTCAGGTTCCACACAACTCTTGATCTAAAATCTTATTTTGATGTTTAGTCGTTTTCATTTGGGTCCAAATCTTCCTGACCCCATTTGAAGTTTCTTTAGCAAAGGTAGTGGAGTGGTTTGCCATTTCCCTCCCCAGAACCTTGACCGTAGTAGACATGGTACTTTAATAAATGTCAAGTTCAATTGAGTTTTAACCTCCATTGTCATCCTTTTTGTAACCCTTTCTTTCACAATACTAACAAATACATCTTCTTTAGACCTATATCTAGTTTTGTCACTCTTTTGCTTAAAACTCTTCTTGCATACTAGATAAATTTAAACTTTTTATCCTGACACTCATGGTTCTCCACAATCTGATGCTATCCCACCTTTCTACTCTTATATCAGACTATTCATTTCACATACTCTACATTTCTTCAAAATACAATACTCCATTCTCCCTCTTCCAACCCCTAAAATATTCCATTATCATACCTATGCTCTATGCCAAGAATTTTTCACGCCCCCTCCAACATGCTGTACTTTAAAAGGCTGCCTCAAATGCCATCTCTCCAAATAATACTTTGATTGCATTTCTCAGATACTATACATTATTTTGTGTTCTAATTTTGTGTCTCTATATGCTCTATTGTAGCAACAGTATATTTTCTTCTAAAAAAAGTTTTATATCTCCCTCTTTCCCACTCCCAGCACAAAGCACAATAAGAATTTAACAAATATTTGTCAAATTGAATAACTAAAGTGAGCTGATATCCCATAAGTAGGACACAGACTGCCTCCTCCCTACTTTCCTGATACATACTGTCCCCAATCCCTAAAAAGGAAAAGAAGGTATTCTCAAGGATGTATCAGTAAATAGTCGTATTCTCCTGGCATCAAGACCTAGATTGTATAACAACTATACTATGAACAAGTTGACATGAGAATTATTTATAATGTATGTTTGGGGAAGAACATTTTCTGTTATAATGTATTTTTCTGGTTTCCTTAAGTTTTTCTTTGAATAGAAGCATTTTTTAATGTAATCCTAAATCCATATATTTAGGAAAAATTCATGTATCTCAATCTGATTAAAATTCTTTAATTCTTTAAGATCTTAAACTGTTTTAGACTATCTTTAGGAAGAAGAGAGAATACTATTTTTTCCCTAAACTATAAATATTTGACTAAAGTATTATGTTTTATATTATGGGAAAGGCTCCTAATTTCATGTGTTTGTATAAGAGAATAATGAATTACAAGCCTGTTAAGAAAAGAAATACATAATTTAGCTTCAAGGGAAATCAGTCAGAATCCTTCAGAATTTCTAACAGGAATAGCAGCTGTTTTCTGAATACAACTCAACCTTTGACCTCAATTCTTTTAGTTTGTGTGGTTCTTTTTAGCAACTTTATAGAGCTTCTTAATTTAAGCATAACTATTTGCTTTGGTTCTACACAATCTATTGGTAGAACTAAAAGAAGAAAATTTCTACTTCCAGAACTGAACCCCACACAGTGTAAAATCCATTTACCCTGTGGATAAACCAGTGTATACCCTGGAGAGTAAGAGAACAGAGTGAAAGTCACTTTTTAAAATGGTGACAACTTGGAAAAGCTAAGCTGTTTTATTATTGATTTCCCCCTAGAGTTTAGGCCCTTAGGTCATATAGGTACCTCCCTGTGGTACTACTGGGAAGATAATCCATTTTGGCAAGATAACCAAGCATAGTTAACAGTAAATCACTCCAATTTCTTTTTTAAAAGTAAATTTCTTTGGATTATAATTGCTTTTTCCAAATATTTTGCCACCAGTGTTAAAACTATAGTTCATTTAGCCTAACAACTACCAGAACTAAATCAATACTAAAGTAGCTCAATTTTCCTTTAAGATAAAAATGTCTATGCCTTGGAAAATATGCATTATGACAAGCCAGTGAAATAAATATCATGCAAACTTGCAGGGAAACTGATACATAAAAATACTGTTTGGATGCTTTATGGAGGATAGGAGGACTATGTAAATAATAATTACCATTTATAACATGTATTAAGCTTTGCAAAGGGCTTTGCATAAAGTCTTGACTCAAGATAACCCCTATGGTTGATGTGCTGATGTTATCAACATTTTCTAGATGAGAAAACTAAGGCAAAAAAGAAAAGGCAAAAATGCTCAGTTTTTATTTGGTTTCTATTTTATCTACAAAGGAAAACAACCTTTGCACTAATAGTTCAGATAAAAAAAAAAAAAAGATGTAATAATAGAGCTCCTAGTGGTCCTTGATAAATTCAAGTCACCTTACCCAGAAGAGTTATACATTCATGCACTAAAAGAGCAAGGAGATATGATTACCAAGTCTCTGTTTTTAATAATAATAATAACACTTCTAATGCTAATATTTATGTACTACTTAACAATAATATAAGCATTTATGTATCACTTTGAGGTTTAGAGTATTTTACAAATATCATATTTCAAATTAACAATTCCAGGAGGCATTTGTTTTTATTATCTTCATTTTAAAGTTAAGGAAACTGGGACAGAGAATTATTAAGTGACTTGCCCACAGTCAACATAATTAGTAAGTGTCTGAGGCAAAATTTCAACTCTGGTTTTCCTGACTACAAGTCCAGTGCCCTATTATTAAGCATCTACCTCATGCTAGGGTTTATGAATCCTGATAAAATGTGTCATATTATTTTTGTAGAAAAAAAAATGGAGAGATGTAGACATGATGATAATACAATCAGATGCTTTTAAAATCTGTTGCATGTCCAGACTCAAAAAAGATTCATTAATGGTTCAGTCAACTTGACAGGTCTCCTGTGGAGTAACGCCACAATTTGTACTTGGACCTGTGCTGTTTAACGTCTTCATAAATGACTTGAATAAAAGTATGGATGATGTGCTTATCAAATTCACAGATGACACCAAGGTGGGGAGTGGAGGGAAGAGTAACTAACATAATGGAAGGCAGAATCAGGGTTCAAAAATATTGGGCTGAAATGAAAATCAGTAGAGAGCAATGGTAAACCTTAAACTCAAATGAAAATTTAAAAAAAAAAAAAAAACTTTACAAGTGATAGTATGGGAGAAGCAGACACTATTAGAAATTTGTCTTTAAAAAAATCCAGAGATTTTAGTGGACTTCAAATTCAACACGAGTGCACTAATGTCCAGAAAATCATGTGACATTGAGTTATCTTAAAATATCACTCTCAGAAATAAAAGGATGATAATCCTGCTCCTGCCAGTTCACATCCAGAGTACTATGTTCAGTTCTGATTGACACTGGATAATCTCATAAGTATCCAGAAGTTCATAAAAGGCATTGAGTCTATATATCATAAGATGTTTACCTTAAAGAAGAGAAGGCTTGGGAGGAACATGATGGTTCAAGTATTTGAAGGTCTTTCACACAGAAGAGGATTTTGGCATTAGAGTATAGAAACAAGAATTGCAAAGAGTCTAATTTAGGTATAATATCAGAAAAACTTCTCAACAATTAGATATATCCAAAATATAATGCATTGCCTTGGGAAGTATGACTTTATCCTCACTAGAAATCTTTAAAAGAAGCTAGATTATTCTACTCTAGTTGGTTGGAGTGGCTTCCAATTTCTCTTCAAAATCTGGTGATTTGATGATTCTGAGATGGGTTAAATAATTTACCCAGGGTCATAGAACTAAGTGGCCAAAGCAGAATTTGTACCCAAGATCAACAAGCTATCTACTGAAATACATTGTCTGAACTTGGGAAGGAGTTAGAAGGCCAGGATTTTAATCAAATATTCTGATGCCCTTGGAAAAACCTTTTCCCTTTTTGTGCCTCAATGTCACCATTTGTAAGATGAAAAAGTAAGATTAGATTGTCCCTAAGGTCTCTCCCAGCTTTGACTTCCATGATTCTGTGTCTAAAACTTTTCCTTGGCCAGAAAAGCAAAAGGAAAAACTTTTCAGTCTCTTGCCATTCTTCTGCAAATTTACATCACTTCACTAAATTTGATAGCTAAATAGACTTCTGACAGTGTTGTTGAGACCTGTGTGTCAGATTTGGAAATGTTATTGTCTAGGCTTACCTTTGATGGTGAGATTTTAGAAGCCTGTTTCCCTATTAAACAAACGTATTATGGAATGATGGATAAGGGAGATTCAAAGGATTACAATAAAGGATCAAAAAGTTCACATGCAATATCTATTACATTGACAACTGACTTCATTGAAGTTTCACAATATTAACTGCCTATCTGCAGACCAACTTAGCTGTAAAGAGATTATCAGTTTATCACGTCAAAACACAGATTGCTTCAAGTACAGCATCTGTGGCATAATCATGTACCTAGAATCCTATCAAACTGGAAATATCCCACTGGAGTTATTCTTCTAAGACCAAGAAAGAAAAATAGTGGTTTAGAGCTATTTTAACATGGTTATCTCATCCTTGAATTTTGTTGGGACAGGAGGAGAAGTAAAATACTTTTTTTAAAACCTCGGTAAATGGGACCAGCTCAGCAGTTAAAAAGCTTTTAGGATGAATGATAACTTGTGAAAGCTAAACTGAAGGTTTACCCACACTTTCCTAGACTCAGAAGGAACTTTTTCCCAACCACAACATCCCCAATAAATGTTTACCCAGACTTGTTTTGAGGACTTTTAGTAAAAAAAAAAAAAGAATCTGCAGAGTTGACCTGATTTTCTTTGGGCCAGTCAGAGGAGATAAGAAATGCTGATAAATTTTGAAATTACCCCAATGGATTCAAAAATTGTTAGAACTAGAAGGAAGGTTAGAGATCAATTAGTTCAACACCCTCATTTTATAAACAAACCAGAAAAAATTACTCCAAATCACACATCTATTTAGGTTTAGACCTGTGATTCAAAGCTTTCTTCATAGTTCTGATTCCCAGGGGCATCACAAAGGGAATATACCAATTTGAAGAAATCTCTTCCCATTGGAAGTCTTACCCCTATAAACTATACCTAATCTAACACTGGGGGGTGGTAGGTCAACCTATGGGAAAGGAGTTATATGCATGACACATATTAAATATTAATAAATAAATGCTTTTTAATTGATTGATTCATTGACCTAGACACTGAAGTATACATTCCCTTTTTGATTCCCTAATATTATACAGATATTGAGTTTAAAATATACTGCCATATCCACATTGATATTCTCTGATTCCATCATCCTTCAGCAATCTGACCTCTTTATATGCTAATTGCTATTAGCAATATCATCAACTAATTCATTAAATACAGAGGTGAAAGGGCCGGGGGCTTACGTCCTTGTCCTTTGAGAACTAGGCCTATGTCACATCTGTTTGAATTCACCACTATACATAGCACAGTACCTATACCCAAAATGAGTTTAAAAAAATATTTGTTTATTTGACTTGATTCCCATATGATTTACTCTTCTTCCTATTTTTCATCTAGGGAAATCAAAGTATTGATAGATACTATAATACTGTCATCAGAGTTGCACAAGAAATCGGGTATTTGAAGAATTAAATCCTTATGAGTCTCAGGTTAACACTACCAAATTATATATGAGATAGATATAGATGAAGATGTAGCTATATATACATATAAAAACATGCAAATATAGACATATATGTGTATACAAATTTAAATCACTCACACACATATATACATATGCACATATGTAATGCCTACATATATATTAAATAAAATCTTAATTATCTTAATTAAATTATACATATATTATGTGATAGTAGAAGTGTATATATGTGTGTATACATATATATATATGTAATATATGTGTAAGTGTATATATGATGTTGTTCAGTAGTGTCTGATTTTACATGATCTCATTTGGGGTTTTCTTGGCAAAGATACTAGAGTGGTGTGTGTATGTGTACACACACAATATAAGTATATATAATACACACATATAATATACACATACACATAAAATTTCCTTTTGGGGCTTCTGTACCCTCTAAGTCTGCTTCCAGAAATCAGAAATCCCTCAATTCTTAATCTGAAGTAAAGTTTATCCAATAGACCTTTCCTCAGGTGGTTTTCCCTCCACCTATGCTAATTTAACATCTTAAACTCTTTTTTATCTCTCTACAACTGCATTTGCCCTAAGAGAATTACAGTTCCCTTTGTTCTATTAGGGCTGTACTGTAAAACAAAAAACAAACAAAAAAAAAATCTGCTCTAATAGTCTACACCCTACTGAGCTGAGCTACTAGATAGAATAAAAGTTGAATTGTCAGTAACTATAAACAGTCATAAGACTTTGTGAAAATCCTTCATAAAAGCAACTAAGTTTGTAAAATGTGGGAACTGGACTCTATATCACTGTAACACTGATTTTTTTTTTTTTTTTTTAAATCTCTAAGCCATCCAACTGGGAGAAAAAGGTTGAGGGTTTTTGGAGTTGAGTGGGTGGGGGGTAATTATTTGCTTTTGCCTCCTAGAGCTATAAATGTTCTTGAACAAAGTTTTTTGGTTGTTGTTTTTTTAGCATCACTCAGGTCTGGCTATGATTTGGCCACATTGGTACCAGGAGATATCAGGTCCATGTTGGGGTCAGTGTCTGAAAATAGAACACTGAAGGGAGACTGAATATTGACTTGCCAGAAGGGCATTGTAGCAGGGAATGCAATTTTTCTAGAAGAACATTATTGCACAATGAAGCTGTAGCCATTTTTTCTCATTCAATACTGTCTTGTATTTAGTGGCTCTGTAACCTATTCTGCAATTAAAAAAAAAAAATTAGAGACCATCCCAGTGCCAGCATTGTGTAACCTTCTCCTGCTCCCCCTCCATAAAAGACAGATTTTTTTTTTTCACATTCTTTTTTTCACACTATCCTCCCATGGCTTTTCTTAGAGAGTCTATTAGCATTAATAACTGCAAGCACTGATGCAGCCTTTTAGGGTATTAGACCAAACCTGAAAATTAATGCAATAGCTCATCACAATTCATTAATCAAGCTCAGGCTGGATTTAACAGCAGATTATTAAAGACACAAAATTATATCCACAAAAAAGGGGGGAACCTAGCTCCCGGAGGGTCAGATGTAATGCAAATGATTTTGCATAAAATCATAAACTTGCTATTAAATTAAAAACAAGAAAAGAATTCTATCCACTGCTTATCTTCAGGTTTTTTTTTTTAAAGGGATGCCACACTAATTTATTTCTTCAATACTCCTGGTAGAGTAAAAGATCAAAGGTTAAATGAGATAGGTCTTCTAATGTTTAGTTAAGCAACTTATACTAACATATCTTGACTGAGGTAAAGAAATTAATGAAATTGCTACTATAATTCGCTATTCATGGAAAATTATGACTGCTTTTAGCTATCAGCTTATATCTTTTTTGCTTGTTTGTTTGGGGTTTGAAAGATAAAACTCAGACACATACCCATCATAGGGTCTGAGACACACTACTGCTCACAGCATTCATCAAAGTAGAATTCTGAATTCTTTTCCAATAAATTTTCTAATCTTTTACCTCTACAGTGAATGTTTGCTTATGATTAAAAAAAAAAAATTTAATCCTCCTGTGAAGTGAGGGTTGAAGGAGGTAAATGTCGCCTCTAATTTTTCTTTCTATTCAGAGAATTTAGGCAGAGCCACTGGGGACCCCCAAATACTTATAATTTTTTTGAAAACTACAAATAATGACCAATCTGGTTGACAGCACCAGTGGTTTCAAAAAGGAGGTTAACAATTCAAGAGAAAAAAACAGATTGATACCATAGTAAAGCAGAGAAAAATAAGAAAGAAATATTAAAGACCTGCCTTTGGGACATTGTTGTTTCTATTTAATATTCCTGAATGATTATAATATTTCCCTGTGTTTTTACAAAAAAAAACCCATAAGCAACTATATCACTATTAAAATTTGATTTTTAAAAAATTTTTCCAGCTTCTATACAACACTTTAATTTCTATCCCTATTTGATATTTTTACTTTGTTTAAATCAGTACTGTCTGTTTTGCATTATATGTTTCCAATGAAGCAAGCTCTGAACCTGTATCTGTAGATGCTTAATAATTTATCTCTGATAAGCCGCCTATGATATTTGATATGCCCTGTAGTACCCAAAGAAAAACCTCTCTCAATTGGATCTGCTCAGGAGTTCCTCCCAATGATACAGACAGTAGTCCATCCATGCTTGACCATCCTGTGTAGTTTCTATGCATCTCCTCCCAAAAGTTTGCCACGGAGGAGCTACCCAATATGCTGAAGGCCTCTCTCACTTTCTAAGCCAGATAATACAAAATAAATTTTAATGAGAGGCTAGGAGTGCAGGATGAGAAGTAGATTGTATTAAAGTATACAAGCCAGCCTAAATAAATACAGAAAGGTGCATCAACAGAAGGTTGGCCACCAGGCAATAATTTTTTGGTTATGCTGATCCATAAAACAGAAAAAAATACAAAACAAGTCTCAGTCTTTCATTATCCCTTCCATTCCACAATTACAACAGCCATGATAGAAAAGAGGATAATGTGGTGAATGAATGCAACAAAGGCAAACTGAGGCAGGTTTTCTCCAAGCAAGATAATAATTTATTAACAATGATACACTTAACTTAATAAAGTGGGTCAGACTGGTCCCCTCAGCCACGTCATCCATGCTGAAGGGATGGAAAGAAGTGGGAAGAAAGAATCCTCTTTATTAAGATGCAAAAATGAAGCGTTCTAGGTAGTCAAGAAATGCCACAATTGGCTACAGCTAGGAAAAGTAGGTTAGCTTATAGGTGTGAATGATCATGCCCCTCTGACAATTAAAAAATGTTAATTACTTTATGGGACTCAATTGCCTCTTTTAATCTTGACTAGAAAATCAGAATCACTTAAATCAGGACCACCCATGTGGTTGTCTCTTTGGGGGAGATCAAACCAACCCCTTATTTAATAAGGAGAGACAAGAGTAAAATAATTATCTTTTAGAGAGAGGTTCAGCCTAAATTGGCTTTTGTTTTTCCTGTTTTCTCAGTTGAGGAGGGAAATGATGTAGAAGGGTAAGAAGGTGAGTCTTGGCAAAATAAAACCAATAAAAAATTTAACTACTAATGTTCTTGATGTTCAATCTTGGTTCGGTAACTGAACTTACAAATTGATATACTACTGAACCATATCTCATTTTTTTCTTTAAATGAAAAGGAGGAAAGGAAAATGGGAAATAAAGAAGATGTAGGGTTGGTTTTATTGAATGCAAAGACAAAAAAAAATGCCATTTTTGGAAGACTCTTATTTTGCTACGCAATATTCATAGTGAGCCTACACAAAAAGATTAATATATCCCATGCACCACTGTATGCAGCAGAGTGAAAATAGAGAAATTTCATGAAAAACTTGAGAAGATACTCCAAACTAAGTTAATGTGTACCCCAAAATTCAGTAACTTCAGTGCAATGTTGAGTGAAGAGGAGAACAGTGGATACTGCAATGGAAAACAAAGAATCAAGAAATGAAAGGCACTTTCAACAAGTAGTCTTTTAGACTGCTCAGAATTCTCATGCCTATATATCATGAATTCACAATTTCTGGCACATAATAGGTACTTAATAAATATTTGTTAAATTGAATTCTTTCAAAAATAGAGGCATTGGAAGTTGCAATAAAATGAAGTGACTATATATTAAGAAAAAGATAATGTTTTAGAACAATTAAATCACTGCTTAGAGAAAAGGTAAAATTATAAAGGAAAAGTAAAAAGAAGACAATATGCAATTATAGCAATCCCAATTTAAAATGTTTAAATAGTCTGTCAACTGTGACAAATTGGAAATGGATAAAAGCAGAAACATTGACTCATCATTTTTTAGAAAACTGTAACCAATGCTAAAATAGTCATAACAATCAGAGGATCAAAGTAGCCCAGAAATTATCTGTCACGATTTATTTGACCTCTTCTCCAAGTGATAAGACATGACTGTCAAGAGCATCTTTAATTCAGAATATAAAGAAATATAAATATAAAATATTGAATTAGTCCATTAGCACAAACATGCATATCTTTATATGCATGTGTGTGTTTTTTAAACTAGATGTGATTTCCTCAGTGTAAGAAACATCTAGTAACTAAGCTCCCTTTAAACCATCCACAATTTATCTCTATCTTATACCTTGCACAGTTGCCTAGTCCACTGAGAGATTAAAAAGTGTGCCTAAGGTCACATAGCCAGAAAGTGTCAAAGATGGCATTTTAATCCAGGTTGCCCTTACTTTTAGGCTAGTGCTCTCTCCACTACACCAGACAGACAAGAAATACACACACACACACACACACACACACACACACACACACACACACTTGTTTGCCTCAGTTTCTTCATCTGTAAAATAAGGATGAATGATAGCATGTACCTTACAGGGTTATTGTGAAGATCAGATGAGTTTAATATATATAGCTTCTTTATAACTCTTGAAACACTATATAAAACTATATAAAGCTAGCTGTCATTATCATCATCAACATTATGTACTTAATCTGGCTATATTGCCACCTGTGATTAACTCAAAGAATTTTTTAGCTTGGACTAGAGTCCTGGTTCCACATATTTTCTCTCCTCTGCATAATTAGAAAGTTTTAAAATACCTGTAATTAATACAATTCATAAATTTCTGGGCTTCCAGGCTATCCTTTTCATCACCAGGCCAGAAAGGTGTTTCCCCAGCCAGTTGAATTGGGTGTAATCAATTCTTCCACTTCGCACCCTCCCCCATTACATTTCTGTAGAAAACACATACACATAATGCAATTAAATAGATGTTTACTTAGAAAGCCATTGCTTAAAATACAAACAACCAATAAGCAAAGTTTTAAATAGCAGACAAAATCTTAATATTGAACCATGCCACCCAGTGCAAGAAACAATAAAACAGAAGGAAGAAACAGGGGGTGGAGTAAATGCTCCACTGTTCTAGCAATTTCTCCAAATAACATAATTCATTCACTCCCTATTGGAATCTCTTAATAAGCCAAGCAGCAAGTCAGGGAAAGGAAAAGGATCCAGCTGCTCCAAGGCTTTGAATCAGTCTTCAGTGGTCTTGACTTCCTCCTGATGTTTGCTGCTGCCAGGCACATCCCCTATAGTCAGTCAGTCACTTAGTCCATCAGTAAACCTCTATGTGTCAGGACTGTATAGGTGTCTGTCTAGAAGTCATAAAAGCTGCCCCATAGCAGAAACACTCTACCGTTCTATTCTGTGATAGCTTATAATATTATATTAGATTTTGATATTATAATGATATTATTTTTCAGAGCTAGGAAAAACTACAACTGCCTGGATCATTCGTGACTTAGTCCCATCTACAAGTCATCCAGGATAAGCCTTTCCTTGAGCTAGTGGAGGGGCTTACCTTGACCAGGAGAAATGCCACCTCATTCTGTGAGACAGATAGTAGTAGAAGGCATCTGGAGATGAGGGAAGAGGAAGGGAAAGGAAAAGGGGGGGGGGAGGAAGAGAAAAAGGGAGGAGGGAAAGGAGAGGGAGGAGGAAGGCAAAAGGGGGGAGGAAGAGGAGGAAGAGGGAGGAGGAAGAGAAAGGGAAGGAGGAGAAAAAGGAGAAGAGAAGGGAGAGGAAGAGAAGGAAGTGGAAAGGAGGAGGAAGAGAGAGAGGGGAGGAAGGTGAGGAGGAAGGGGAGAAGGAAGGGAGAGGAGCACAAGGAGAGGAAGGAGGAGGAGGAGGAAAAGGAGTTGACTTATATTGAACTTCTAGTTCACTGAAGGCTCTACATCTTTTCAGAAGACATGTTATTTATTCAGTCATACTTTTACTACCTAATATGCTAGAAAGGCTTTGGAACTATGCTTAAGTTAGGCTTAAATTAGTTAAGCTAGGAATGGAGAGGATAGCAGGAAGGCCACACTTTACACATGAAATAAAGAAAAACATGATGTGATCTTTTGTAATTTGCAACTCCCTTCTACTATGATAATATCAAAGCAGCTGAAAAAAAAAGGGCAGAGGATACTAAAAGCTGAATACTTTTTAGACTATCTGTAATTATTAATATAGCTGTTAGTGATCTAAATGTGAGATCCTTACCTAGTGAGTAGAGCCATAACAATTTAAGTTGTTCTGGAGTCTTCCTGCCTCTCCAATCAATGAACATGTTCCCAGAATGAGCATGAATCAAGAGGCACAAATCCACTGGTTTCTTATTTGCAATCCCAACTAGGGAGCAGCTAAGTGGCACAGTGTACTGGATCTGGAGTCAGGAAGACTCATTTTCATGAATTAAAATGTGGCCTCAGACACTTAGACTAGTTGTGTGGCCCTGGATAAGTCACTTAACCCTGTTTGTCTCAGCTCCTCATCTGTAAAGTGAGGACCCTAGAAAACAAAGTGGCAAAGCATTCCAGTAACTTTGCCAAGAAAACATTAAGTGGAGTCAGGAAGAGTCAAACAAGACTGAAAAACAACTTAACTACAACAATCCCATCCAGTCCTCCACAAGAAAATAGGGCCTTTCTTAGCATATTAACATTTGTTTTATTATCATATGCATCCCTCTCCACCATCTCCATCTCTTGTAACAGTAACCAAATTAATATTATAACTTACCAGATCAAAACTTATTTCCGTGGACACTTTCCTTTTATATGTTGCCTCCCTATGAAAATGTAAGCTGCTTGAGGGCCGGGACTGTCCCACATTTGTATTTATATCCCCCGTCCCTCACACATAATGGGTAATGAACAAATTATTTTTTATTATGTGGCCAATTATGTCATGCCATATAAAATAAGCATCCCATAACATTGATTGTAATTCTACAATCTCTTCTATTTAGGTACCACAGTAAACAGATTTTTGGACATATAATCAGGAAGACCTAAATTTCAAATTCTGTTTCAAATACTTAATAGCTCTGTGGCCCTAGATAAATAATTTCAGCCTCAATTAACTCATGTGTAAGATGAAGGTGATTGGACTCTGGCTTCTAAAGTCCCTTCTAATTCTAACTCTATGTTCTGCCAATCATAGACATAGTCTGTTCATTCTGCTTAGGTTGGTAGGTTATAAGAGAAACAACTTTTGACCTTCCTAGCATCTCTGGTTAACTGGAAGATCCCTGTGGTATCTCCAGTGACTTCTTTGCATCATCTCTTTTTTTTTTTTTTTCTTTTCTTTTTTTCCCTGAAGCAATTGGGGTTAAGTGACTTGTTCAGGAAGTATTAAATGTCTGAGGTCACATTTGAACTCAGGTCCTCCTGACTTCAGGGCCAACACTCCTTCCACTGTGCCATCTAGCTGTCCCCTTTGTATCATTTCTTAAAGGAGATTTTCAGTTTCTTGAAAGCCATCCTGCCTGCTGTCCTGCCCCAATTCATTGTCCACATATGCTACCTGCCCCTGATTTGCATGCCAATGGACAAGCTCTATAACAGGGTTTGTTAATCTGAGGTCCAAATCAAGGACAGGTAGTATAGTTCCCTTGGATAAATTTCAGAAGGCATGTAAATATAGATGGGGAAATTTTATCTTTATTTTAATTAACCTCTAATTGTAATTTAGCAATTCCTTTTTTCTTATTTTTTTGTTTTGGTTTTTGGAGGCAATTGGGTTTAATTCACTTGTCCAAGGTCATACAATTAGTAAATGTCTGAAGTAGGATTTGAACTTAGTTCCTCCTGTACTCCAGGGCCAGTGCTCTATCTACTGTCCCACTTAGTTGTCCCTTTGTTAATTTTTAAAAATTATTATGAAGAATCCATACATTTCATCACATTTCCAAAAGGGCCTATCTAATATGAAAAAGATAGGAACCCCTGAATTCTAGTCAAATACATAACTGAAAAAGGATTTCCTCTCCAACACATGTAATAATTAGTCATCCATCTTTCACTTGAAGAAAGGGAACCTGCTCCCTCTTGATCCTTTGTTTGGATAGCTTTAATGATTGATGGTTGAAAAGTTGTTTTTTTTTTTTTTTTTCATTGCTTCAAGACTTTCCCTTTTTAGAACTATCACCAATTGTTCCTAGTTCTGAACTCTTGAGTCAAGCAAAATATTCCTAATCCCTCATCCAAGTGACAACTCAAATCAAAGAGATATGAACCTTAGTCTTCTTGACGCTAAGGACAGCTCATTTTACTATGCTAAGGTGTTCAGAATGAAAATCATAATTCTTTTCCTTTTTCTAGGCTTGGATTAGGAAAAGTATTCTCATATCCAAGTAGTTCTGGAAGACAACAAATGGTAGATAGATAGATAGATCGATAGATAGATAGATAAAGTTTGGGAAGAAAAAAAAAGAATAAAGAATATATTCCCCACTCCTTTACCCTACCTACTCACATCCTAGGTCACCTTACTAGTGAGATTTTCTAAGTGACAGAGGAATCACTTTAATTGTGACCACAAGTGAGCCTGGCTGTTGTGTATTATCTAAAGCTGTATTTTCTAAAATAATTCTCTTTGGACCAATAGAGTAACAAAGTTAAATGTATCTTGTTAAACATCAAAATAAACGGTACCTTGAGGGGAAAGTTGTCATTCTTAATTAAAAGAAGTCTTTTATTTCTTTAGAATAACCGCCTTCAGGTATATATTAATACTGTAAAACATTAGACTAATAAAGAAAGATTCTGCCCCTATCTCTATTTAAAGAACACTTAGTTTATAGCTAATGTAGCTTGTAACCATTTAGTAGTGTTTCTCAGGGTCTATCTCTTGGCCTACCTTTTTCTTATGATAAAGTGCTCTTTGTACATTCGAGTGGATTTCTTCCATTTCATTGTGAATGCCAAAACAATTTTTTAAATGCATAAGCCATCAAAATTTAAGAAAAAAAACCTCAATGACTGTACATTAATTATATCTTTATTAAACCTGTACTTTTCCATAGGGTTATGTGAAGATAGAAATGAGGCTTAGTTTAATAACAAAGCATGCTTCCCTAGCACTACAAAAATTATGAAAATTTAATGTTTAATGTGTTCCTTAATTATATAAAACTGCAAAGAATAACATCCTTGAAATTTACTATGCAAATGCTCCTAATTTATGACAGATTGCTACTTCAAATACAAGTATTAAATCTCTATTAGATTTGTTGAGGTAATGTACTAATATGCATCACTAAGGTCTTAAATTTCTAAGTAGCAATGCTGTTTGTTAGATGCAAATAAGGATTACCTTAATTAAAACACACTATTCCTGGTCTCTCAGCAGATTTAGCTCACTCTTTATATAGGGCAGGTTCATTATCTACCTCAAGTTAATAAAAATATGACCTACTGTGATTATTTCTTTTAAATTTTAATTACTAATTTGTTAATAGAAATAAAGCAGTAAAGACTTTTAAAGATGATCCAAAAGCAATTTTGAAAATTTAATTAAAATACCTCCTGATACCCTCAAAAGGAATTTAGCATTAACTGATAGTCTCAAAAATATAACATTAGATAGCACTATTAAAAGATGGTGGAATGGCACATATTTGAAATAGTATGTTCCTAATTTGCCTCTTGAAATGATGTTCAAATGAAGTAATTTAAAACTTTTCACATTTTACTTGCAATGTTCAATATTTTAAATATTCATATTTTTATGTTACAAAATACATTACTGTTATTATAGCCAGAACTGATATAATACTTTAAATATAATATCTCCCTAGAATATCACAACAACCTGGTGGAGTACATGTTATTATTATTCTCTCTTTACAAATGAAGAAACTAAGGTTAAGAGTGACCTTTCCAGGGTCACTAGAAAGATCCTAGAAAGAATCTGCACTCGTCTTTCCTGATACCAAGTCTAACAGTCTATTTATTGGAGCACCCAGAAGCAATAAATATATGTTCTTTCAAAAGAAATGTAATAAGAATCCTTTTGTTAATATGTTTTCTTAATACATAAATGTTAATGTGAGAGATTTTCAGAAAATCAGAATTGCTTAATTCACATCACTACAGAGATTTTTTTCTTCTTCTTTTGACTCAAGACCTGTACAAAACTATGAAGCTGATAATGTGGTTCATAAAATTCACCACCAGAGTTCTGAAGGCAATCACACACAAGAAAATACAATCTGAATTTCAGGGCTTCATACATATATTGTTGATATTACCTGTGATAACACTGGTTTAGCAAGTAATCTTTAAGGCCAATGTAATTCATAGATTTTATTCAGATTCACCACCCCCAGTCAATAGCAGTAGATGCAGAAATGAGAAGGTGGCAAGCATCATGCTCTTTTCAATAAGCCAAGTTTTTATTATACTCAAAATGTATTTAGCAGTTCTTATGCGGCAAGCCGACGATGTTATGGGTGAGTAATGCTATGTATATTATGCATCATGAGACTACTTTCAGCAACTGAAATCCCTGAATTCATTAACCATGATAAATCTTTTTTTCCCCCACAGATCCATTTAATGGAAAGGCACTTTGCCATAACTAAAAGTGTTCCAGCACTACATTCAATTTAACATGAAGTCTTTTAAATATTGGAAATCAACTTGTCAGAAATTAAAGCTACTGATTTGAGTGAAAAAAAAAAACATAAAAACAGTATAATGGAGAAACAATTAACCTAAAACCTTGTTGTATGTCTGTGATTAAATTCTGCCACTGAAAAATATGATGGAAATTCATTTGCACAAATCTGATTTTGAGTTACACATATTATACATAAGTATATACATAGGTGCATGTATGTATGTATTATACTTTCTCATAACCAAACCTATCTCACCTAAAAATCAAGTCTGCTCAAATTCTATTATCATCTCTAGTTTCTTTTTAATTGTGTTAAAGAAATTTGATCATAATAGAGGATGGGGACGAACCCCACCCCATCACTATTTTAACTCAGACATTAACTCTGACATAAGATAGAAATTATTTTTATTAAATCAATCAAAACAGAGTGAATAGAACCAGTGATTGATTGATTATTCCCAAGCAAAGAAGAATTTATCCCAGAACTAGAAGAGATTCTAACAGTCTGGATTCAAGAGGTCAAAAGCAAGCATGGCTTTGGCAGCACACCTCTGAGGAACAAACAACTAATCTGTAGCAGAGAAGAGACATAACAAGAAATGTCATTGGTTCTATCTGCATCCAAGAGTGAAGGAGTCAAAGAGAGAAGTCCCAAGAAACATTTGCTCTCCCCAACCTCCTCTTTCAATGTTTGTCTATTCGCACACATTGTAATTTAATCTGCTATTTTGTTACCCAAGTGTTTCCAGTAAACTGAATTTTGTCTCAACCACAAAAAGGTTCAGGTTAACTAGAAATAATAAATGTTAAGGTTAGATAGAGAATCCATTTTCTACCTAATATTAGGAATTTTCTTAACTGGACGTTTGGAGCAAATGCCACTAAACTCAGAATTTTTCATCTACAAAAATTTCCTAAAACTGAAGAAAAGAAACCAAATGGAGTTTAGAGGCTATTATATTTCCCTCTGGGTCTATAACTTTTTAACTGTTAACAATAATAAGAATTATTGGCATTTATATAAAGTCCTTTAAGATTTGCAAAGTAATTTACATACATTATATCACTTCATTCCCAAAAATCCTGTGAGGACCATAAACCCATAAGAGTCAAGTTAAAATTGTGTTTATTCACAATACAGGTAGTTGTGTGTGAACTTAAAGCTTCCTTCAAAACTCAGCTCAGATGGCTCCTCTTTCATGAGAACTTTTTTGAATCCCCAGCTGCTAATGCTTCCCCTTCCCAAAAAATTACCATATATTTACTTTGTATATATTTACATATGTACATGTAGTCTATCCCCAACAGACTATAAACCACTTTATATGACAGAGATGGTTCCATTTTTGGCTTCATATCCCCAGAAACTAACACAGTGCCTGACTTATATTATGTGCTTAATAAATGCTTGTCAATCAAAATTTTTTTCTAAGAGAAGATGAGAACCAGGGTATGGAAGTTATAAGAATATTTTGATTTTAAATAATGAAGATCTTCCTAAGAATTAATATTATCTAACATTTAAGTAGATTGCCTTAGAAAGTAGTGATATATATATATATATATATGTACACACACACATATATATGCACATACATGTTCCTTCACTCTAATTTCCCAGTTTCTCAAATTACTCAATCCTTATGACATGCTCTTTAATTCCACCTCAGCTACACATAAGGATGAGCATACCATAATTCTTTCCATCATTCAGTTTATACTTCTATGCTCAAGAATTCCGAAATACCATTCTCTGATCATATCTTCAGTCATTAGATTATAATTGTTTTTTTGAATATTTGATAAACTTTACTTGTAAATCTATCTAGTCCTGAGGTCTTTTTCTTTGGAATGTTCTTTAAGACTTGCTCAGTATCTTTATTGGAGACTAGGGTATTTAAATTTTTGGTTTTTTCATTAACCTGGATAGTGGAGTGGACTGTAATATTCATTTATTTCACTTGTTACCAGTTCTGCCAATTAATTTGGCAAAATACTGCATATGATTTCCTTTTATTTCATCTTCATTTGTTGCATTTTCTTCTTTTTCATTTTTCTATTAGCATATTGCTTTTTCTCTCTTCTTTTTTCAGATTAATCAATCATTTATCTGTTTGGTTTTCTCAGAAAAATCAGATGCTAGTTTTATTTATTTTCAGAATTTCTATTTTTGCATTTAATTAGGTTTTAAAATGTCTTTTTCTAATTTTTAATTTGAATGTCCAATTAATATATATGTTCCTTCTTTCTTTCTTTTTTTTTGTTAATGAAAGCATTTAAAGATATAGATTTCCACCTAAAGTGTATTTAAAATACATCTCAAATTTTAGGTTTGTCTCATTGTTGTGATTTTCTTTTGCAAATTTTTGTTTCTATGGCTGTTTTTTACCCACTAATTCCTTAGGATTAAATTATTTAGTTTCCATTTTAACTTTTTCATAGTAAAAGGATAGTAAAAGACATGTTTAATATGTCTCTTTTCTATTTTTATATATGAGATTTTTATGCCTGGCACAGGATCAATTTTTATAAAATTCTTCTGCAGAGCTGAAAAGCATGTATATATGTGTATATATGCAATATATACACATATACACATGCACACATATATACATATTATATATACACACACACATATATATATACACATACATACATATATACACGCCTTTCCAATCCTATTCTGTAATTGCCAGAGGGCTATCATACCTAATTTTTCTAAAATTCTATTAATAACCATTTTTTGTCATTATATTTGTCTAGTTCTGAAATGAACATGTTGAACTCCCCAAATACTATACTTCTGTTATTTTTCTCATAATTCAGTTAACTTTCCCTTTAAGTGCTTAGTGTTATGCCATTTGGTGAATATGTTAATATTATTTTTGGTGCATATTACATTTATTCTGGTACATATATTAACATATACTGAAAACATCGAGTATTAACATTGTCATTATCTATGGTATTCTTAAGCATAATATAATTATGCTTATCTCAATTTTACTGTTGCCTGATCTGAAAGCAAGATTGCTACTTTTGCTTTTTGAAATTAGCCTGGAGTATAATAGAGTCTCCTCCAGCCCCTTACTTTAACTCCATTTGAATCCTTATATTTCAGATGTGCTTCTTGTTAAAATATTTTTTCAAATGCTACTTTCTTTTCTATTCTGTTATCCACCTCTGTTTAATGGTGAATTTATTCCAGTTACATTTGCAATTATGAGTATTTGTACATTTTCTTCCATCATATCTTCTTATAGTTCTCCCCTGCCTTTAATCTTTCTTCACAAAGAATGAAGGGACAAAGTTAAAATGGAAGAGTGAGATGAACCATTTTTGTTTATCTATCCCAGCATACCTCTCCCCCAAAATCTATAAAGTTCAAGACACCAAAATCTGATTAGAAAAAAAGTTACACTGAATCATTTTTCTGGTCAAGGGCAACTTGGGGAAATGGAGATATCTCTATCACTGGGGAAAGGGCTGGCTAGGAGAGGTATGTGAAGGGAGCATTCTAGCATCCAGGGAAGAATGGGGGCTCAAGACAAAGTATCAAGGCAGAAAGAGATCCCAGAACCCTTTGACTTGCACTGTGTGCAGAAATAGGTGCCATCTGCCAACTCTGACTCCCTCCCATTACTCACTTGCAGGTCACAGATCCAGAGTAGGGATAATCAGTTGTTTGTGAGTGGGGTGCACTAAATGAATACCGAGGAAGGAACAAGTCCCAGAAATGTAGCTGTGTAGCTGTCAGCTCAGAAACAGAATAATGACCCAGTTCTAGTCTGCTCAGCACACAAGCCTGGAGTGAAATGACCAGGGAAAAGGTTACAAATCAAAGGGCTAGTCATTCTGACTAACTAGCAGAACTTCCCATTGGTCTAATTGTGACCGAGTCCCACAGCAATGTGATTCATATACATAAACTGACAGACAGTTGGGTAATTTCTGTAACTCTTTTATTTTTTAATACGTGCAAAGATAGTTTTCAACATTCACCCTTGCAAAACCTTGTGTTCCAAATTTTTCTTCCTGCCCCCTCCTTCTAGATAGCAAGTAATCTAATATATGTTAAACATGTGCAATTCTTCAAAACATATTTCCACATTTATCATGCTGTGCAAGAAAAATCAAATCAAAAGGGAAAACATAAGAAAGAAAAAAAAACAAGTAAACAACAATAACAAAAGGTGAAAATATTATGCTGTGATCCACATTCAGACTCTACAATCCTTTCTATGGATGCATCTGTTATTCTTTTAAAGTTTTATGTTATTTGGCTAGGATGTTATGAAGAGACATTATGCAGGCCAATCAGGCCCAGTTTTGTTGATTCTGGTTCTTCCTAAGAAAGGGATAGGGGGAAACAGAGTTTGCTGGGAGCTAAGTTCATTGAACTCCTAATTGCCAAATATAATGGCATTCTTTCAGAATTCATCCTTGACATCTCTACAATTATACAACACTGTTGATTACCTTCTCTTACTAGATATCTTTCAGATACATAATAATCACAGTATCAATATCAATGTCAAGATTTACTAATCACTTTATTATGTGCCAGGAACCTTCCTAAGCACTGAGAATACAAAAAAGTATAAGATTGTCCTTGCCTTCAAATAGATAAAATCTAACAGTAGGAGACAAGACAAAAAGAAGCTGAAAAGGGAGATTTTCCAAGTTAGGAACATGATGAAGTCCTACAGGGATGGGAAATTATCTGAGGATGAATGAATTAAACAGTTGAATTCAACTTGCAAAATGATGAGTTTCTGTAGATTATGAAACTCAGGAGAATAGCCAAGTGGATGCCCTTCATAAATGGAGTGATAAGATTTGCCCAGAGAAACATAACCAGCTTATATCATAGGCAAGAATTAACTGAGGTCTTCCTGATTTGATTCCATGACCAGTTCTATCTATATCTCTCATGTCTTGCTGCTTCTTTCCTGACATATTTAGACAAAAATAGCTCTCATTTACATGTACATTAAAGTTTATAGCTGAGAAGCACAGTGTATAGAACACTGGGCTTGGAGTTAGGAAGTTCAAATCCAACTTCAGATACATATTAACTTATTAATGTAACTCTGGATAAGTCACTTAATCCTGTTTGCCTCAGTTTCTTCATTATAAATAATAAGAGCTGGAGAAGGAAATGACAAACTACTCCTCTATCTTCCCCCCAAAAAATCAACAACAAAAAATGGGGTCACAAGGAATTAGACATGACTGAAATGATTGAACCACAAAAAAGTTCACAAAGTACTTTTATCCCAATCCTATAAGGAAGGTACTAAAAGGTCTATTATAGATATTTAACAGTTGGAGAAATTGAGACTAAGAACAATTACATAAATTTTTTTCTGGTAACACATCTAACATTCAAACCCCAATCTGTATAGAAATAGGAAGATTTATGACTTCCCACTCCTCAATCAGTAAATTGTCATATAGATTTCAATGTTTTACTTAACCTTTCCAATCCTAAATGTCCATATCTATAAAATAGACTCAATAGTTTTCACCTTAAAGAAATTTCTGCCAAATTAAGTTTTTTTTTAATATTTATAAGTACCTGGAAGTTTTTAGCAATAGATTTCACATAGATGTATATATATACATACATGTGTATATGGGTATATAAATGGATATAGATAAATGAATATTCCTGGAATCTATATCTCAAATTTTAAAAGTTTAGGGCTTCTCAACAATTTCTTCTGCATTCCAAAAGCAATCAATCATGCAACATAATAAATTTTCATTTGAAGTTTTTTTAAGTATCTGTAATATAAGTATTTTTAAAACTTGGATACAAAGCAAATGTTTTCATAAATGCTTTGAGTCTTTGGAACTTTTTTCTTTATGTAAGAAATATCTGTCATATATTATTTACTTATGTAAAAAGAAAACATTTTCCTACTTGCTTTGAGTCTTCAGAATTGTTTTTCTTTCATTATTTCTCTGTCTTAGAACTTGAAAATGATAAAGGAAACAGTCAAGATTTACCCTCCCAAAATTGTCCCTACATTCTGGGTTAGACAGTTTTATAAGGAAATAGATTTGTCACCACGTGGGTAAAAAGTCACAGTCATACACTTAGTCATATGTTTGGAATAACAGGTTGGGATTAAATGGATGAAGGTCAATGTGGTTGAATGAAATGGAACATCTTGTTCTCCCCATCTGTTTCTTTTTTTTATGAGTTTGATAAAAAAAAATTAAATATGGTTGATTAGACACTCCTTGTCCCCTGACAGGTTAACCTTTCTCCACTACAAGGTTCTGATTGGAAATCTGATAGCAAAACTACCACATGTCTTTAAATTGATCTTCTGAACTCTACTATGAAAAGACATTAAGACTCCTGTGCATACTAATTAACCCCTACAGCCTGTCATGGTAACTGAAGCATAAACTGAGAGGCATGATTTATATGTCAAAGAAAATAAAGAATCACAGAAGATGCATCTCTTTACCTTTTTCTCCTTTTGCCTTAATTTGTCAAACTTTGTGTGACAGAAAGGAGAATCCAAATTCTACTAATACTATGTTCTAGTTTAAACTAAATAACGTTTTAAGAATTGTTTTTACAAATGATTGGCCCTATTATATGATACTGACATTGTCAATTATAAGTTCTGACATTTTCTATTCCTCTGACATTTTCTTGTCCCCTTCCTTATATGTGGGGGGGGTTGTTTGTTGTTTGTTTTGTATAATAAAGAGAAGGTAATTTTAGTTTTATCATTTTTGATTTGGTTAAACTGTACCAATAGTACATTGATTACCCATCAGTTGTTTTAAGCAAGGTTTACTTTACTGACAATTATGTGCTTAACATTTTTCAGAATCAGTACTTGGCTGAATCAGTTCTTCCCTATACTTGCACTAATATGTAATTACATGGGAAGTGAAGGAAATTTTAAAAAGAAAAACACTGCTTCTAGCCTGAAATCCTAAGTATCTGATTTCAGCCAGCAGCGACTTTCTGCAATTAAATTATAAACTACGAGTAATAGAGATTTATAATGGAAGTACTGATAAAATCTTAACTATAGTGCCACCATCTGAAATGCTGTAATGCAATATATGAAAAGATTATTTGCATTAAATTATCTTTAAGAAATGCAAACAAAACAAAGGAAAATATAAAATTTGCTGTATGATTAGCATAAAATTAAAGTCCTTCTATACATAATTGTTCCATACCCAAAAATGTTAAGGGATTTTTTTCTTGAAGTTCAAAGATTCTCTAAGTTAATGTGCAAAATGTTTTTATATTCTAGGTAAGGATTTTTTCCCTTCCATTTCAGAAAATAGCCAGTTGTATAGTTGTATATGTTGGGTACTTACTAGAAAAGAATACTATATGATTTAGTCAATATCAACTAATATGGATATTAAAACTTATACATATATTTATCCAAAACAGTAACTATGGGCTGCTGTTAAGATGTTTATATTTCCTAATTCTACAACTATTGCTATAGTTGCTACAAATTAAATACACCCAATATTTTGCTCACAATAACTGAATTTGCATAATGGAAAAGGTAAACATAAAATCATTCTAAAAATACTTAACTTTCAGGATACCACATAAAAGCACTTTAAAAAGATAATGTAATTTTTTAAAGTTTTGTTGATGTGTTTTGTTTTTACATTACATTACAAACATTTATAGGAATCTCTTGCAATAAAGCAATTGATGAACAGTATTCTCATTTGAAATTGCATGTTAACATTATACGTTTGTAATGCTTCCCCCTACCACTTCTCTATTCAAAAAAAATTTTAATTAATAGAAATCTATTTTCTCTTCCTCCCACCTACCAACTCCCACTCCATTGTGGGGGAAAAGGGAAGATAAGAAAAATAAGCTCTTTGTAGAAAATATGCATACTCAGGCAAAACAAATTTCCTTGTTGACTGTATACAAATGTTTGAATGTGTATGAGTATGTGTATACATACATGTGTATGTATGTATATATGTGACAGCTATATGGTTCATTGGTTAAAATGCTAGGTCTTGAGTCAAGAAGACCTGAGTTAAAATCTGGTCTCAGACACTGAGTTGTATAACTATGGGGAAATCCCTTAACCTGCTTGTTATAATCCACTGAAGAAGGATCCTAAGTGTACCACCTCTCTGTCTAGAAGTAGATAATATGTTTTGTCATCAGCCCTCTGAAATTACAGATGGTTCTTTTATTCCAAAAGCAATCAATCAGGCAACATAAATAATATTTGTTACAGATTCTTATTAAAGATAGCAAATTATTAAAGAAAGGATACATATGATCACCAAGGAAAGGTTTAAATTCTAACCCCAGAATAAAACCTTACAAAACAACCACCTTTGAGCTCACATTGCCTTTCGAGAAAGGCAAAGAAAAATAAAATTCAAATTATTTAAATTACCTCCAATTAATGAATATACTTCTGCCTACAAAAAACCTGGTCCTCTTTCATCCATTACACAAATCCAAGCAACAAAGGCTATTCTCAAGAAAACTTGCCTAGATTTCATTTGTTTTCTACTGAGTGGAAATCTTGCCAGTGAAGAGTGCTAAGATGACCTTATTTTTTATCATTTTTACATTTGCTTTTTTCCCCATATCTATAAGGTATTTGATCCTTTTTATAACAGTTGCAATAACATTATAATTGGTACAATATCTTTATATTTTAACTTGGACAAAAGCTGAGGAATATGTACTTATAAAAGGCAGCTTAAAGTTTTACAATCCTCATTGTTCAGATCAGCTTTTAGCTTTACATCACTTTTGAATAAGACATATCCAACTATGTAGGGGACCTTCATCTAGTACTATGATTGTTTATTGCTGATTAAAGAACAAGGTCTCTGCATTGTACCATTTCAATCCTCTCTTTCATAGCCTACCCATTTTATATTCCTAATTACTCTGGATTATAACTGAAAACAGTATAATTGACCCAAATACAAAACTGCATTAACATTTTTATGCAAAAATAATTAATAGTGAAAATGGTTTAAGATACACTTTAAAAATCTTTTAGGTTCCAGATTGAAAAGTACATACAATATAAAAAGTGCTACTAACTAAAAAAAGTCTTGTTAATAAGAGATTCTACTATTGCCTCATTAAAGAAGCATGTGTGGATAAAAATGACATCTACCATATGTCCCAGGAAAAAGCACATGTTAGAAAAATTACATTATTTTAGGCTTGATCAACGACTTAGAAATAGTCTGCTCTCTTCCCATAATTACTAGGAGAAAAGATTTTCTCTTGTCCAAGTTGATCCTTTAGGTAGCTGCTGATCCCTAAGTTTATATTCATTCTGTCAGCCAAGAAAATCACATCATTTAATGGTTTGTTCTTAAAAGACTAGTTGAAAAGCCTACCTTCTATTGGGGAGCTGAAAAAATTCAAGATAGGTTAACCTGAAAAACCTGCTGTCAAGTCTTCCATGAGATAAAATTTTCCAGAACAAAACAAGGAGAAAGTTACAGTTCTTCCATACTCCAGTAATATTGTACCTAGCTTTGGAAGCCATATTTTAAGGGGAAGCATGATTAGGAATATAGAAAATCTATAAATTATGTCATATGAGAAATAATCAAAGTAACTAGAGATGTTTAAAAAAATTACTATTCTTATTTGACATTATTTGAATAGAACCACATAAAAAATAATGCAGGTTTATTCTATGACATTACAGAAGATACCAAGAGATGAAAAATTTTGGAAAAGCAGATTTCAGCTCATTATATCCAGAGCTGTTCAACAACGCAATAAGCTACCTCATAAGGTTGTGATATTTCTGCAAGTGAAGGTATTCAGGTACAGTCTGGATGACTTGCTTGTCAGGAATTCTATAGAAAAAAGTAATGAAATTGGTTTAAGATTATAGTAGATGATTTCTAAGGTCTATTCTAAGTTCTTACTCTATGATTTTAAATTGAAGGAAACACACAAGCTTATGTTATAAAAGATTTTACTGTATATTCACTATAATTATAGTGAGTGATCTTTTAAAAATAAGTTGGTTTTAAAGAATAGAGAAGAGAATATGGTAGAAGACAATGTTCTTAAATATAGAGGGGAATGTGTGTCATTTTTATTTTTTAGAAGACTATAACTAATAACTCATAGTATTTGTGAAACTAATGAAATAATTGCAGATCCTAAGACATAGGTGTCATGCTATTCCAATTATGCATAAATCAATGAAACTATAATGAGATAACTTTTGGATTTTTGAGGAGGAAATTCTTTAAGTTTACTATGAATATAAATCCAGGAATACATTCAGAATTCAAGAGAAGATTGTTTTTAATCACACAAATATGTCAGAACAAAATGTGGAGCCTATTCTTGGGGGACTTTATAAAGGGTGACTAGTTATTGAAATACATATGAGTTCTGCTCCTTCAGTATTACCTAGTCTTTAGAATTAAAGAGACACTTTTATTCTCCTTTAGCAGGATGTATCAATTATGAGATCCAGACATGATCACATACAATGACATTTTAATTATCTAAAGATCAGATGTTTTGCACAAGGATAGCTAGAAATCTGGGGAGGATTTGAATTCTCAAAGAATATTCTTCATGATAAGTGAAAGCTATAACAGCTAAGAACCAATACTGTCAAAGTCAAGAAACTAAAAAGAAACAGAGCTAAAGAAGGGAAAGTAGGTATTTAGACTATTTGGAGACTCTATGGTGAATCATTTTGCATTCTATGTCAGATTACATAAATCTTGTTCTGTAATTAATGAATTGTGAAGAGAATTTAATAATCCTTTTTTCCCTTTTAATGTAAACATAGACATAAGATAAAACATTAAGAAAAACGCTAGATTGGGGCAAAAGCTTCTAAATTATATGGCCATAGCAAAGTAAGTGTAGACCTTATTAAAGAGATCTCATCAATGACAGAACCAAGACTTTCTCTATGTTAACCTTAACAAGAAGTTAATCTCAAAAATGAATCAAGCTTGCCTATAAAATTTTAACTCCCTAAGGAGATGTAAGAGTAATTTAAGACCTTTACCATGCTTTTCCTGGACACATTATCTGCATTATTACAAGAATATTATTCTTCCTATCCCCAAGTTATGGGGGGTTAGTTTTGTAAGCAGGATAGTACTTTTGGCATATTGATTACTCTGAGATTTTGCATTATCACCTAAAGACATATCTGAGTGACCCATAGATAATACTTATAGTCCAATACTTCATGGGATAGGCAGGGTAACATCATTCTTAGTCATAGCTGGAAAGGGAAAGTCTGCTTACATACCTGAGCTTGTTACAACCAGAGCTAACAGTTATGGAAGCTATAATATAGAAAGACTAAGATATTTGGCAGCCTTGCCAAGTCAAATATCTCATCTAAAGAGTTAGAACTGAATTAATATCCAATACAAGCAGATATGAGCTAGCAAAAAGGGGCAAATAAGATGGGAATAAAAATAAAATTAAGAAAGAATATGATCCAGTTCCTTTCAGCTGACTCTAGAATTAATAGCAATTTATAAAGTCTTTGTAATCTTTTTAATTTGTCCTTTGTTATTTTTGCCTAGAGTAACATAACTCTTGTAGCCACCTAAAAGGTTTGTGTGTAACTTTTAGAAAGAGAATCATTTATAAAACTTTTATAAATGCATGGAAAACAAAAAACACAAGAAACACAGAGCAATTTTGTTAATATTTTGTTAAATGTAATATTTAATATATCATAAAAACTATACATAATGTTAGTTCAGTTTCTAATATAATCTTCTTAATCTTCTTTGAATGTTGAAATATCTATATTTCTCAATGATTATTAAGTCCACAATTAAAAATTAAAAAAGAGCAAAGACTTTTTTGTAAAAGTGAAAACTAGATGCCCATCAAATGGGGAATGACTAAAAATATATGAATGATATATAATACATATGGCATATATATATATAATATAAATATATGAATGTAAATCTACAGTAAGAATACAATAGCACAGTAAGAAATAATAAATAGGAAAAATTTGGAAAAGCATGAGAAGATATATGTGAACTGAGAGAGTACAATAAGCAGAAAGAGGAAAATAATCCCCACAATTGACTATGACAGTAGTCATAGAAATGGAAAGAAAAGCAACAACAATAAACCAAATTGAACTCTCTAATTATAACTCAATTATACTATATTATTATCGTATCTCTATATTACTTATATTATAATTATAACTTTCTAATTATAATGCTGAAGAAGACCCTGAAGAAGAAATGAGAAAACGATCCTTACTTTCTTATCTTCTTTGCAGAGAAGTAAGGGACTGAGCAGAGGTGTGGAAGCCACAGTACTTTACTATCAGACACTCAACTGATTTCTTGGCTAGTTTTTTTCTATTTCCACCCTCTCCCTTCCTTTTTTTTAATTCTTTGTTACAAAGGATTTCTTCAAGTGGGGGGGGGGTTAAAAATAGATATATTCAGAAACAAAAACAAAAAATATCCAGAATTTAAAAAAAAACATTTAGTCATTTAATAAGCCTTTATTAAGTGCTTATTGGGTCTGGCATTGAAGCAGGGATGCAAAGAAAAGCTACTGTTCACACCCTCAACTCATTAATATTCTCATGAGGGAGACAATATGCAAATAATCCAACCTCAGTTTAGAACAAAGTCAAGGAATCCCACTTAAATAGTTGAGTGAAGAAAACATTCTAGGCATTGGGGAGGCCATTAAAAAGGCAAAGAGTAGGAAGAGAGGGTATCATGTACAAGGAAAAGCAAGAAGGCAGGGTTACTTGATGGTAAAGTCTATGCATATTAGTTGGGGGTCCATAAAGTGTAAGAAACTAGAAAGATAGGAAATGGCAATGTTATGAAAGGCAATTAGAGGATTTTTATATTTGACCCTTAATAAGAAGCCACTGGAATTTATGAAAAAATGTAGTGACATGGTCAGACCTGTCCTTTAGAAGAATTACTTTGGCCACTGAGTGAAGAATGGCTTAGAGTAAGAACAGACTTAAGGCATGGAGATGAACCAGAAGGCTACTGCAATAATCTAGGCATAAAGTAGTAGAGTCTTACAGCAACGTGGTGACTAAGTGAAGAGAAGGAAGAGCTTTTATGAAGCTACACACAACAAGACTTGGCAACTGAAAGAATATGTAGAGTAAGCTGAAGAAAAAAAACAAGAGTAAAATCAAGATTGTAAGTGTGGATGGTTATGCCCTCAACACTAATTGAAAGTCCAGAAGAGTAAAGAGTTTGAGGAGAAAGAAAATTAGTTCGATTTGAGATGCCCATGGAACATCCAGTTCAGGATGTCTAAAAGGTAGTTGGCTATGTAAGATGGGACTTCAGGAGAGAGATTAGAGATAGAAATATAGATTTTAATGGTTTTCAGAGAAAATATAATTGAAGTCATGGGAGTTAAAGAGATCACTAAGAAGGAGGTGAGGAGCTAGGACAGATCTTTGGAGGGTATCACTGGTTAATAGATCAACCAGAATAATACAGTGAAGAAGGAAGAAGTCCTCTTCTGCAGTCTGACCTGAACAACTAAAATCTAAGTTTGGAATGGAGAAATGATACTAATTAAAAATCAGAAGACCAACCCTATATATAGCTTGCTGTTGGAAGAAGAAAGTGGACTTAGTTGTACAATGAATTCATTGTACCATGGGAAGCAATAAATGAAGGGCAAAGTAAAGATTTCCTCACCTCAATAAATGTGGAGGTCTTCCCTTTTTATCATATTGTATGACAACTGCTGTTTATAATAATGGCTTTTGATTTCAACTCCACAAACATGCTCCCACACCAAGCAGCCTCTGATGAATCCCCTCTAACTTTCTTTTGTGATTATCTTTCCCAGCTAGATTGTAAAATCTCTGAGGGCAGGCGATATCTTTTCTTCTCTGATTTTGTATTCTCAGCACTTAGTACTGTGCCTGCCACTTAGCAGGTGCTTAATAAATATTTATTAATTAATCCTATGTCATCAAAAAAAGACTATATTACTTAGGTTCCAGCTTCTTAAACTGCGGTTCAAAACCCCATATGGAGTCTCATAACTGAACATGGGGTTCATGAAATTATGATTATCAGTAAATATTCTATTATATACCTATATATCCAAGAAGTCATGTTAAGAATTTTTTGGGCAAAAAAGGGGCACAATTGGAAAAAGTTTAGGAAGTCCTAATCTAGGTGACCAACCCCTGAGGAAAAAAAAATTATTTAATCTATATTCATTCAGGAAACATTTAGGCACAGTGCAGAATGTACATACATATAAAACAATTTCTTCTCTGATAGTTTATAATCTAGTAAGGGACATTTTGAATTTAAAACATAAATCATTATGAACTAGATCTTAGTCACCTAAAAGGCTTTTTGCTAGTCTGAAACTGGTAATTACTAAGAAAGTCCATATTGGTGGGTAATAGAAGTAAGATTTGGTTCAATTCAACATATTCTTATTGGATGTTGTAGTGAAAACAGTGGCAGACTTGAGTCAGAAAAATGGGTTAAAAGCTTGTTTCTGATGAGCTTTGCGAGATAGGGTAAGCCCCTTAAACTTCTCAGCCTGGTTTCTCCTACAATAATAATAATAATAATAATAATAATAATAATATCTGTAGTAACTACCTTCATGGTGGTTGTATCTAGTATAAAAGTACCTTTTGAAAATCACAGTGATTCATACAAATGTTTTCAATTAAAGGATTGTCAGTATGGATACAAATTAATTAATACATTAATACATCAAGTAACACATTAATACAGCTTAGAGACCTTTACAATTTAAAGGATAATCTAATTAAGAGCTGTAATGGTCAAAATTTCATCCTAGCCAACTACTGATGAGCTTCTGTAAACTTAGCTAGACTATTCCTTGCATGTACTTAAAGTCTTTCCAAAAACTTGTGAATTGTTTAACTTTATGGACAATACCTGAAAGAAACCAAGATAACTGCCATATTCATGCAATAATAACATTGATAGGTTATGTAAAATAGCCAGATTAATGTGCTAAAAGCAAATTAAGTAGTTAATAAATTATGCAACATGATTCATGGTGGTAATTAGAATGTATAAAAAGCAAAAGAAAAAAAGCATGAAGCAATGAATATATACATCATTGAATATACATACATAAGCATATATGTATAATTTCATGCAAAGCATGCATTATCTGAATAGGAATTGAGATTGTCATCTGGTTACATGTTTGCTTTTTTATCCAGTTTTATCTGAGATGTCAGAAGTTAGCCTGATCACCAAATAGTTCTTTCGTTTTCTGTGATCTGTTGATCACTATGTCTGTATCAGTGCTAATTGATGGTATTGGTTGATCATAATATGCATAAGGGACTATAATCCCTACTTTTCTAAGTCTGAGTTTCTAGAGGAGCCAGGCTATCTCTTAATGTTAGTAGTACCATCTTCATTTATAGGTAAAATTTTTATTTGAAATGATTGTTTTTGATCCACTGCCTATGTCAGGCAGACTGGGTTTAGAGTCTGTTGAGATCAATGTCTGTCAGTTTTAATTTGCTTCATAAGATCCAACTAATTCACTTATTAGTAATAAATGCTTGCAGTAGTCTATATTTGTAAGCTATCTCCCAGCTCCAACTCTTGTAAATAGGCAAGTTGCCCATTCTCTCCACTATGGAGTAGTTTTCCATTGATTTGCTACCTTGTGCATCCTCTGACTACCAATATTTCTCAGCTATGTTACCTTGTTGAAAGTTCCACCAACAAATTTGTGTCATTTTTTTTTTCTTTCAGTGTTCTTATGGACTGAAATTGTAGATAGATGGTAAGCTTCCTTTAGCTTCTCATCCTAGAGATTTATTAATTTCTGCAGTCTCTCAATCTTTAAAGACTCCCAACACATAGAAATAGATAGGTATGGCCTGTGCCCAAAAATCAGTAAATAAGGTTTTAACCAGGAACATCATTCTTGGTGGAATTGTATGTATCTACCAGAAAAGTGAGATGCTAGCTCTGCTGAAATTTTTGTTTTAGTCTCCATCTTCCTAATATATTCATCAGTGTATAGCTGCAATGTTCAAATAATGGGTCTCCTTTAGGGTGGAAAGGCATTTTTCTAAACATCTTAATGCTAGCTAAAATGCATGATGAAACATGCTACCCATTCCAGATAGTAATTTCAGAGTACAGATTGAAGCATAGTTTCTTTTCTCCTTCCTTCTTTCTTTTCTTCCTTTTTTTAGACATACAAATGTGTGAATTTGTTTGTGTGACTTACATATTTGTTATGATTTTTGTTTTCCTTGCCTTCTCAGTGTTGGGGCAGAGGAGACAAGGAAAAAAGAAAAGAATTTGGAATGGAAAATAAATAAAACTGAATAAAAAATACCAATTAAAGCTAACATTTCTTTAAGCAGGGTACTTTTAAAATCTTTGCCTGAATCTAAATGGGTCCTTGGTAGGAAGTACATATACTGAAAAATTTCTATTATATTTTAGCATTTGTGAAAGCTTTCTGGTTTTTACTTGAGTTTTCATGTATATATCTTGTGAATTGCTCAGTTACTACTAATACATTACTTTTAATACCTCCTTCAAGAAATAAAAAGTAAATGCAGGTAAATTCCAGTTTTATTGGTGATAACATTCTCCAAATATGCAGTGTGAATTGGTAGTGATTTTTGTACAATTTTTGCTGACCCCGTGACTGTCTAGAGTAGCAATGTTTCTTATAGTTCTAGGGTTATTCTTTGACCCATATTTCCAACCAGTCATTATATAAAGTTTCATGACCATAGAACAATACGCCCCAGCCAATAACAACTGCTTTTGGTTATCATCAGTGGGATCAGTAATGATCCAGTATAGTACTCCTGATGTCCAGCTTCTGCCACTGTTTTGATAACAATGTGCCTCTGAGGGATTGGCATTTGAGCCCTCTGATATTACTGCCTTGCTTCTAATAAGATATTCACCTGGTCCTTCAGCAGCTTCAGTCATCTGTTCTTTTTATCATCATGCACAGACAACATAGATAAACAGCACTGGCTTAATGGAGTGAAGTTCACATTATCTGATGGAACTTTTCAGCTGTACTATTACTTCTTTGTTTTCCTATTCCTCGACTGTTTGTTACATATAGCTTACCCTTCAGCTATTAACATAGTTTCACTGTCACATGGCCTTCTGAATAGAGCATCTGCAACCAAATCTTTTCCAGTTGGTAGTGGATGTTGAATTCATAGTTGGATACTGGTATCACCTATTTCTGGTAGACAGCACTCAAGAAGACTTGTCAGAATAGACCAGTGGATTTTTGTCAGTCCAGACTTGAATATCACTCCATATAAATAGTCTTTCAATTTCTCAATGACCACTCATTTTAGTGTGAGAAACTCTACCAGTTTGGATGAATCATTCTTCATCTATGCTAGAAGCTAGGATGGTAGTTCCTTTCTTAGATTTATTCTGTCCTCCTCCCTCCTCAATCAGTACCACTGCCCTGTTTGACCATGACCACAGAATACTTTGAGTTTATGTATGCATTCTAGATATGAGTATAGAATTTCACTTTCTTCTTTGCATTCCTCCCAGGTTTATAAAAACAAACCTTTAAGACTTTTATCAGAAGATCTTGCTATTATCAAAATTCTACCAATTCTATAATAATTCTATTACACATCTTGCCCAGTTTTCTAAAAGTTTTCCTTAGAACTAGATTTATTTCCTGAAAATGGCTTATCTTTGCTATCTTTAGCAATGTTTATAGTTTTCAGTCTAAAGGGGTAGGAAACTTAGTGCCCTTTAGGGAATCTAGCCACCAACTAACATATTGATGAGGGGACTCCATGCACCATGATGGAACTATCTTTTGGTCTTCCCTCCCAAAGACATAGTGTTATTTGAGTTGGGGAAAATTTCCTCCCTGGCAACTCCCGTCCATTCATGGATAGTAAAGAAACATTGTTAAAGAATATGTCTGCTAGGGAAAGTCCTTCTGTAACATTCTGTTTAGTTGAAACCCCAAACGTATTTTCAAACCCAGATCTTACTTGTTATGCTGCCATGACTTCCATTCATTAATGTTATGTGTGTGGTACCTTGTTCCTTTCAAGTGAAATACTGAACCAATTTCCAAGATTGCACCGTATCTGATTGAAAGCAAAAAAATAACAAATAGCATGCTTAGTCTGTATTCAATACATATCAATTCTTTCTCTGAGGGTGGATACTATGTTTCATCATTCATTGTTTGGGATTAATTTGGATAACTGTATTGCTGAAATAACCATGTCAATCACAGTTCTTCTCTGAACAACATTGCTGTGTTTCATATTTTTGCCCCCAATTCCTTTGATATCCTTGGGCTTTTGCTCTTCTGGGATGAATTTTGTTAATATTTTTTCTAGCTGTAAAAAATCAATTTTGGTAGTTTGATTGGTATGGTACTGTTTAAATAAATTTAGGTAGATTATCATTTTTATTAAATTGGCTCAGCCTAGTCATAAGAAGTTGGTATTTTTCCAATTGTTTAGATCTGGATTTTATTTGTGAAGTGTATTATAGTTGTGTTCATATAATTCTTGTTTGGCAGGTAGACTCCCAAGTATCTCATATTGTCTATAGTTAATCTAAGTGGAATTTCTCTATCTTTTGCTGCTGGACTTTATTGTAATATATACAAATGCTGATGATTTATGTGGGTTTATTTTGTGTCCTACTACTATTTATTAAAGTTGTTAATAATTTCAAGTAATTTTTAATTGATTCTCTAGGATTTTTTAAGTATAACATCTGATCATCTAAGAGAGAGTTTTGTTTTCGCATAACCTATTCTAATTCCTTTAATTTCTTTTCCTTTTTTGCTATAATTAACATTTCTTGCACAATATTAAATGAGGTAAAAATGGACATCCTTGCTTCATCCCTGTTTGTATTGGGGAAACTTGTAGCTTAGCCCCATTACATATAATGCTTGCTGATGGTTTTAAATAAATATTACTTACCATTTTAAGGTAAACACTTATTCCTATAATCGCTAGTGTTTTGTTTTTTTATTAGGAATGGATGCTGCATTTTGTCAAAGTTTTTTTCTGCATCTATTGAGATAATTATATGATTTCTGTTGGTTTTGTTTTTAATATGGTCAATTATACTGACAATTTTCCTAATATCAAACCACTTTTGCATTATTATAAATGCCACTTGGTTATACTGTATGATTTTTGTGATATACTTCTTTAATTTTTTACTAGTATTTTATTTAGAAATTTTGCATCAATATTCATTACAGCTATAATTTCCTTTCTCTGTTTTGTCTCTTCCTGGTTTGGAGATCAGCACCATATTTACATAGTAAAAGGAATTTGGTAGGCTCCTTCATCTATTTTCCCAAATAGTTTGTATAGTATTGAGATTGTTTTGGTAGAATTCCCTTGTGATTTCATCTGTTCCTGGAGATATTTTCTTAGACAGTTCATTGATGGGGTTGTTCAATTTTTTTTTCTCTGAGTTTAGGTTATTTCAATTTTTTATTTCTTCTGTTAATTTGGGTAACTTATATTTTTGTAAATGTTCATCTCTTTCATTTAGTCAAATTTTTAGCATACAAATGGGTGCAATAACTCCTCAACATTGTCTTAATTTCCTGTTTATTGGTATGAATTTGCCCCTCTCATTTTAGGTACTGATAATTTGGTTTTCTACTTTTAAAAAATTAAATTAACCACTTTATCTATTTATCTATTAACCAGTTTATTTTTTTTATTTATAAAATCAGCTTCTAGTTTTATTTATTAGTTCAGTTTTTTTGCTTTCAATTGTGTTAATCTCTTTTGATTTGCAGGATTTCCAATTTGGTACTTAACTGGGGATTTTTAATTTGTTCTTTTTCTAGGTTTTTTAATTGCATACCCAACTCATTGATCTGCTTTTTCTCTATTTTCTTGTAAGAAATTAGAAATATAAATTTTCCCCTAAGTACCATTTTTGTTGCATCCCATAAATTTTGTTATGTTGTCTAATTGTTATTTTCTTTAGTTAAATTATCCATTGTTTCTGTGATTTGTTTTTTGACCCAATTTTTAAGGATTAGATTATTTTCCAATTAATTTTTCTTTCCATTGTCCATCATTGAATGTAATCTTTATTGTATCATGATCTGAAAAGCATGTGTTTATTACTTCTGCTTTTTTGCATTTGATTGTGAGTTTTTTATCTCCTAGTGTATGATTAGTTTTTGTGTAGGTACCATACACTGCTGAGGAAAAGTTATTTTTTTTTTTCCTTTCTATTTCCCTTCCATTTTCTTCAGGAAACTACCACATCTAACTTAACTTTTCCAGAATTTTACTTACTTCCTCAACTACTTTCTTGTTTATTTTTTAGGTAGTTTAGTTCTGAGAGGGAAAAGTTGAGGTTCCCTATTAATATTATATATAGTATTATCAATCCACATATAGTATTTATCTGTATCTTTCTGTAACTCATTCAACTTCTTAGAAAATTTAGATACTATGCCATTTGATGCCTATATGTTTGGTATTGATAAGATTTCATTGCCTATGCTACCTTTCAACAAAATATAGTTTCCTTTTTTCTTTTAATCAGATCTATTTTTGTTTTTGCTTTGTCCGAGATCATAACTGCTATTCCTTTTTCTTTGCTTGAGCTAAATCATAATAAATTCTTCAGCCCCTTACTTTTGTTTTTTTATCTCTGCTTAAAATATTCTTGTAAAGAATAGGATTTTCATGTGCACAGCAGACCATAAGAGAGGAGTCAATATAGAAGAATATATTTACATTTCAAGAAAACCTATACAATAAATACTATACAGTTTTCAGTACTCAGCTTTTTTTTTACTTCCTTGTTGGTTTTCTTTTGTTTTCTACTGTGTATATTTTACTTTATTTTGCCCCCTCCTTCCCCTGCACTGCTCTAAAGAAGGCTACAATTATATGCAGATACAAATGCAGATATACACATATATGTATATATACACATATGCTTATACACATGTGTATATATACATATATGCATATACACATACATATAGCTATAAACTTACATAAATATACATATGTACATATATACGTATATATAAGATTGTACTATGCTTATTTCTATCTGTCATCTGTTTCTGAAGGTAGGCAGCATGTTCTTTCATAGGTCCAGGTTTTTCTAAATCAATCAGCTCATCATTTCCTACACCATGGCAATATTTCAATCCAATCATAAATGTATCCAAGAGGTTGTCTATGAAAGCTTTTTTTCTCCCAATTTTCTGTATTCTTTCTATTCTTGGCTATATACATATTTATACAAGAAAATCTTAATTTAAGATAATCAAAATTATCCTTTTTATACTTCAAAAATACTCTCCTTTAGGATATAGTTTATAGCCTAATAATGCTGAATCTACTTCCTTTACATCTTTTTTCCTGCTTTCTTCAAAATTCCTTACTTTTTGGTCTTCCAAATAAACTTTGTTATATTTTTAAGAAAGTAAAATAATTTTATATCATATCCCAGGCCCTTCTCTCTAATATAGAGCTGCCAAATCATGTGTAATCCTGGTACCACAATTATTTGAATTTTTTTTTGGAAACATGCAATAGTTTCTCCTTGATCTGTGACCTGTGGAATTTGGCTATGATTTTCCTGGGAGTTTTCATTTGGGGATATCCTTCAGGAGCTGATCAGTGGATTCTTTCAGTTTTTCTTTTGTTCTTTGGTTCTAATATATCAGAAGTTTTCTTTGGTAATTTCTTGAAAGATGTTGTCCAGGCCTTTTTTATTTTGATCATAGTTTTTTTTTTTCCATTTTCTTTTCTTTCTTTTTTTTTTTTTTTAATTGTATCGATGTCTCGTAGTCTTTAGTTTCCACTTGTTCAGTTCTAATTTTTAAGGAATGATTTTCTTCAGTGAGCTTTTGCACCTCCTTTTCCACCTGGCCAATTCTTTTTAGGGAGTTATTTTCCTCAGATTTTTGTAAGAATTGATAACAGTAGTACCAGTGATAATGACAACAACTGGCATTTTTATAATACTTTAATGTTTGCAAAATACTTTACAGATTTCTCATTTACTTTTCACAACAATCATGAGAGGCAGGTGCAATGGCAATCAACAATCAAAAGTTTCATTTCAGTGGGCTGGTAGAAAGGAAATGGAAGGGGAGAGGCAGAAATGAAATGTGGTTAAATCTTTGACATGGTAGAATGGTGGTCTGGGAGAGGCAATGACATCCAGATGTGCTTTTAAAAACTTTTGTGATGCCAAAATAGTCCTATATAACTGTCTTGAATCATTGCATGTTGAGAAGAGCTAAGTTAATCATAGTTGATTACTGCATAATGTTGTTACTGTGTACAATATTCTCCTGATTCTGCTCACTTTACTCAGGATCAGTTCATGAAAGTTTTTCCAGGTTTTTCTGAAATCCACCGGCTCATCATTTCTTATAACATGATTTTTCCATTACATTCATATACCATAACTTGTTCAGCCATTCCCCAATTAATGAGAATTCCTTCAATTTCCAATTTTTTTGCAACTACAAAAAGAGCTGCTATAAACATTTTTGTACACATAGGTCCTTTTTCTTTTTTTTTGATACAGATCTAGTTGTGATATGGCTAAATCAAAGGAGTATGCACGGTTTGATTGCTTTTTGTCAACCCAGCATTTCTGAGGAGAGCTTCCATACCCACTGCATAGCTCCAAAGACTCAGTAATACTTCTTCCCTTTTTTCTGTTATATTCTTCTACCTTCCAACTCCATCATGTACTAAGATTCTTTTTTCCCTCTTTGTTCTCCCATTAAAGTACATCTTTCATTCCTTTTTGCTTTCGTTTTTGTTTTTTTGCTGAGGCAATTGGAGTTAAGTGACTTGCCCAGAGTCACACAGCCAGGAAATGTTAAGTGTCTGAGACCAGATTTGAACTCAGGTCTTCCTGATTCAAGAGCTGGTACTCTATCCACTGCACCACCTAGCTGCCCCTTTCCTTTTTGTATTTTTTTTTCATCTTTCATTCCTTTAAAGAATATTCTTTTCTCTCTTTATCTTACCTTGCCTCTTTCCAAGCACTTCCAAACTATGCACTCTGGACATTCCTTCACCTCCTCTTTCTACTATGTTGTCTTCCCATATTAGCATGTAACTTCTTTGAGGGCAAAGACTGTCCTGTTTGTTTATCTGGGTATCCTTAGCACTAAACACAATGCCTACCACATAATAGTAGTTTTTCCTTCTTTCCTTCTGCTAAGCTGGAAAATAGAAGTATTCCTCCAAAACCTCCCTGTGCAGATCAGATTTAACTGAATGAATACATTCAAACTATAATCATTAATGGTTCCATGTCAACTTGGAAGAAGCCGGTAAATTGCCCTGGATACATGTGCTTGACGCTGTGTTCACATTTCTGTCAATGATTTGGGTAAAGACACAAGTGGAATGCCTTTTTAAAGCATGCAAATGACCAAAAATGGGAAGAAAAGCTAATACAGCAGATGACTCTAAGAATTCAAAAATAAAATTAAATAGAAATAAATATGAAGTCTTAAATTTGGGCTAAAAAATTCATATTACCCTTAGTTGGTTAGGAATATAGCTAGAAAACTATTCATCTGAAAAAAGCTTTGAGGTTAAGAACCTAAAAAAAGACTAAAAGCTCAGTGTGAGATGACAGCCATGAAAGCTAATTCAGTCTTAAGCTACATTAAGACAGACATAATTTTTAACCATTTGGAAAGCAACTTGGAATTATCCAAATAAAGGGACTAAAATTCATACTCTTTGACCCAAACATTCCACTGGGTCACATATTCAAAGTTTGTCATTAATAAAAAGACTATATAGAGAGTAAAATATTTAAAGTAGCAATTTCATAGCAAAATAGAACAGCAGACAAGGCAGATGCCTATTATTGGTAAATGGTTGAATTTTGTCAAATGATTGTAATAGATAGTACTGTGCTATAAGAAATAACAAATATGTGGAATATAGAGAAGCGGAGAAAGCCTCACATGAATTAATGCAAAGTGAAATAAACAGAGCCAGGAAAATAATATGCACATGGACTAAAACAATGTAAATCAAAAAACTCAAAACTTAATGTTGTGATATTATGAAGAACAAGCTTGATTCCCAAAAAGAAATGTAATATACCTTCCTCTGTATCCTTGCAAAACTTGGGGACCAAAAATGTGAAACAATGAGTATAATGTCATTTGTTTTCAGTGTGTTGACTAGATTTACTGGATTTTTTCTGTTTCAAAAAAAAAAACCCTTGTTATAGAGGATTGCTCTTCTGGGAGTATGAACAAGAAGGGATATAAGGAGAAATCTAAAAAAAAAAGATTATCAATTAAAACTAATTTTTTGCAAAAAGCATATTTTCTGAGAATAAGGAGATTATAGTCCTAACATGTTATGCCCTAGTCAGATCACATCTGTAGTGCTATGCTCCATTTTAGGTAGCATATTTTAGGAAGGATATGAGTGAAAACATGTATAAAAACCTAAAGGTTAGATAATAACTGTTTTCAAGTATCTGAAGTACTGCAAAACAGAAGCAAGATTACATATTGTTTGCCTGGCACCAGAGGGCAGAATAGGTGCAATGAGTGGACGTTGAAAAAAACATAAAAGATGAACCAATAACCAGAGCTACTCAAAAATAGAAAAGGCTGCCTTGCAATGTAGTGATTTCTCTCTTCACTGGAGGTCTTCAAATAAAGGTTATCAGGAGTTCTTACCCTGTTGTGTCACGGACCCGTCTGGCAATCTGGTGAAGCCTACAAACACTTTCTCAAAATTTCTTTTTACACATATAAAATTCTTTGGATTACAAAGGAAACCAATTGTATTGAAATACAACATTTATCAAAATATTAAGAAACCACGTTCACAGACCTCAGAAGTTAAGAATTCTTGCTTTAGATAAATATTTGTTGGTTACATTATAAACAAATTTCCTTTTCAGGAATGAGTTGTAAAGATGCCTTCTAAAGCCCCATTCAACTCTCAAATTCTGTTACCATCCCCTTTCCCTCCTAAGCTAGATGTTAACAGAAATCAGGTTTATTCTAATCATCAGAACATACTGTGTAGTCCCTTTGTCTTTCTTCCCTGTCTACAGGAACTAGATGGCCTTCTCCACCACTCTATCTGTTGGCTTCACAGCCCCAAAGATCTCATGTAGACAATAAGTATTCCCTTCTGTGTGTATTTGCCTACTTACAGGTCTGCTGTAACCATATAAAGTTTACAGAGGTTTAAATTTAATAAATGCTTTATGATGTAGTTTATTTCCCCTGTGGAACATAAATGTATCTTAAGGACATTGTGCCTTAATAGACTTCACAAGAAAAAAACTAATATTTATATCATTTTCAATCTCTTTGTCCAACAAAGCAAGGTTATTTTATGAAACTTATAAGTCTGCATATATGGTCCAAAAAGGCAAGGTCATTTTATAAAACATATAAAACTAGACAATGCATTTTCATATGAGAGTTTTAATTAAAACTGACAATTCTGATATTCTTGTTAACGAAGTGCCATGCTGTATGGAGACCCCCCCAAAAAAGAATTGAAAATGGCTTATATGCAATTTTAATGTCATCTTTGATATTTTTTAAAAGCACTGGCATTTTGTAGACCACTAATTTAAGCAAGATCAAAAAGACAATCAATATAAAATGTTTTTTTTTAATTTCCAACTTGAAATATTAAGATTACAGAACTAAATATGAAAATATTTAGACTGAAAAAATGAACAAAAAATTAACAAACTTAAAAATATTTAGACTAGAGAAAACTTAAGAGCCATGAAATCAATCTTCAAATATTTGAGGGGATGCTATATATAAAAGGAAATAGACTTGTTCTACTTAGACTCAGAAGCAAAAGTAGGATGTAGGAATAGGTGTTATAGAGGCAAATTTAGATCTGGTATCAAATTATTGTTGTTCAGTCATGTCCAACTTTTTGTGATCCCAATTTGGCAAATTTTCCTTAGCCAATTCATTTTACAGATGAGGACACTGAGGCACATAAGGTTAAATGACTTGCCCAGTCACGTACCTAGTGTCTCAGACTGCATTTGAAGTCAGGTCTTCCTAATTGTACCACCAGCTGTCCTCCTAACCATTAGAGCAATCCAAAAGTAGCTTAGGAGTTGGTAGATTTTTCCCTTAATTCAATCCATCAAGTTTTAAAACTCTGCCCTAGGACTAGGGTGTCTGGGCACTCTAATTAATGAGTGCATGCAAACTCCCTGTAGTCAATACAGAATATATTTCATATCCCACTTAGCTATCTACCAAAAAAAAAAAAAAAAAAAAAAAAACCAAAACAAGGAATCTGAGTATCCTTCTATCTGTCTTCCTTCCAGATATTACAATAGGATCAGTAATCAGATCAATACTGTGATTGTTTCTAGAAAAATGTAAAATTTGGCTGCCCTATGACTCCACTCACAATACCTGTGATTTCCCAGACCAAAATTCTCTTCACTAGCCCCCACTTTCTTATATGTGCTATCTACTACTATTAAAATGTAAGTTTACTAAGAACAGGGTCTTAAAAAAAAAGCTGGTATCCCCAGCACAGGGCCTATCACATAGTAGGTACTTACCATTTCCTATTTCTCCATTAATTTGTTACATATGCTCATTATAAAGGGAATTTTTTGGTTCAGATAAAAATTGAATTAGATCTGAGATTTCTTTTAATTTATATTCCTTGGGAGGAAAAAATTCTGAACATAAGATAGCAGTGCAAAAAAGTATTAAGTAAATAACATATATAATTTATTTTAAAGAAAAGTGATAAAGACCTCCAGAAAAAAAATTCTCATTAAAAACAAGGACTTCTTCAAATTCAGTCAGGTTATAATTAAGAGAATGATGTGTGAATGAAAGGAGAAATGTATAACCTGGAAAAATGGTAGAACTTACCATCATTTCTTCATATGTGACTTTCAAAAATGTGTCAATAATGAATCTCAAAGTTTCTTGGTAAGCATCAAGGCATAGTCAAAACTATATCTCTTTGTCTTTCTATTCCTGGGGCTTACCACATTGACTTGAACATGGGTATTTAACAAATATTTGCTTATTTTAACTTTTTAATGAATGTAAATTTTTCACTGAGTTGAGAAGTTTGCGCGTCTTATTCTAAAAAAATTAAAACTGCTCCCCAAAAGCATTTAATGTAATTATTCATAGAAAATAATCCATACAATCCCTGTTTTATTAAAAACTTCCCTGCTTTTTATTTCATTTTACCAGTGGAAGTACAAATTCAGAGAACAGCTCCTTAAGTCCTGCTGCTTCAAATTCCTTTAGTAGCTCATCCAATGATGAATACTCTTTGACTTCAAATGCCAGGAACCTACATTATACAAGAGAAACTCATGAATATGCCTAGATTTGTCAGAATGTAATTATCAATTCAGTTGCTTTTTTACAACAGTACTAAATTATACCTTTTGTGTTCCATCTGTACTTTTGTTTCAAAAAGTATACTAATCATTTTCTCTTTGCATTTCTTTCCGCTTGAGTCCACATCAACTTTGGAGGTTTTCTGAAGAATCAGGTATTCCTAAATGATAAATCAGGACATTAAATACTTATCTTGCCATGCTGGAGACTTAGTTTTAAAAGTCATAAACATACAGGGTTTATTCATATATAAAAATATTCATTTTCTAGCCCACATTTTTACAGTTATATCTGATTTTGCATACAGATGACAAGAAGAAATTAGGTATTTCCATGCCATATTCATGGAGTCAATGAATATTGGTTTTAGAATATATTCAAAAAATTGTTGTTCCAAACTGTGATTCTTATTGAATAAATTTCCTCTTCCAATACTAATGGCAATTGCTCAGGAACTTTCAGTCCAAGAGTCATTCTAATGCAGGTCTTTTGAGTATAAAGCCAGCTGTCTATCTATATAGCATACTACCTCTTTTCAAATTGGTAGGATCTGACTTCAAATTAATATAGGATCTTTTTTTGAAAATCTAAAAAAAATATATTTTTGCAGAATCCTAATATACAGAAAGGTTAAAAAGTGAACTCTGAAAAGAAAATTTTGTCAATGTTATGTCCATATCCACTGATGGATGACCAATTTATCCAAATTAATTTGTCCATTATAACTTCATTTAGTCTTTCAAGAGACTGTGACTAGGGGTAGAAGAATCATCCCGAACTTAGAAAAACCTGGGAAAATTGGAAATTTTGGCTATGTGATTCTGAATAAATCATTTAATCACTTTGGTCTCAGGTAGTTGTTTGAGACTCTATCCCTAAATAGTTTGCCATTTGTGTAAATGTTAGATAGTCACACATCAGGACTCCAACAACTGAAGAAATCATAGGTCCTTGATGTCTATAGTGGTATATGAATAAGCAAATGAATCTGAATCTCTATCTGAATATTTTGCCTAAAAAGATCCAATAAACTTTGATTCAATGTAAATTACCTTGAAATTTATGGAATCCTTTCACAGCCCCCCAAAAAAGGATGTAAATAAAATCTTGATAAATTTTAAAACTATGTAATTCAATACTAATCTAGATAAATACCAAGATAATGCTTTATAATAAGATTATACTATGAAGCAGCAATATCAATGTTCTTAAGGCTTTCTGATCACAGGTTATCTGAGATAAGACAAATTAAAAGTAATTTTTTAAAAATGTTGTTACTTTGACTTACTGCTAAAAACTGTTGAATTTTAATAATTTCAATTTTTATCTTCTAGTACCCCAAACAAATAGGTTACACAATTTTCAAGAGATATACAAAATGTAAAAAGGGAAGGAGCTGCTGAGAAAAGTCAGCTAGAAAGAAAAAATATATGGTAGGAAGTAAAGAACTGATAGCAATTCTACCTCTCAAACTAAATATCAATTATAAGACATAGACCACTCTTTCCACTCAGTATAGACATCAAAAAATGTCAGTTATTCTTTTTTAGTTGCCAAGAGGTGAGATAAGAAAATTATTGCTTATCCCAAACATACTTTCCTATGTTTTCCTGCACCTATCCATGAGGAGCTATATATAAACATACATTTGCATCTTTATAGTATACATTAAAATCAATGTCTTATTACTTCAGAATATATTATTTCATTGATGTGAATGCTATTTCTATTAAAAGTCTTTTTCAGGTGTTACTGACCACAAAATTAATTACCCAGACTAACATTTTAGCAATAATCTTTGAACAGAAATCAAATACTGAGATAAAACTTAAATTCTCTCCAACACTGTAATTACAGGAACAGGATATATGCATGCAAAAATACATATATATGTGCATCTTCATCTCATACCTTTTACCAGCCACTAATTTCAAATAGCATAAATAAAACCAAAAACTCTTCAAACCTTCATAAATTTGTTGTGTGTAACCAGTAAACAAAGACTTTCAAAGAAAATAAATGCTTATAACAACAGTAATATAGACTACAGGTATATATCCCTAATAATTTGGGCAGCCTCATTAATTGCTATGAAATCCTCTTTTATCCATCTATTTTTAATTAACAAAATAACCAAATTTTCATTCGATATTCAATTTTGGCACCTTGATACTATTTCTGTCTCCTTGCAGAAGAATGAGTATTACTCTGCCACAAAACATCAGTCTTCCAGTAAGTCTTAAATTTGAAGTCCATTTCTCCACAGTTTTGATATACTTAGTCTTTGCTCTCATGTGATCTAAATGCAAAAGGGCTATCCATGTTCCATCATCCATGGTTATACTTTTTGACAAAGTACAGTCTTCAGAGTTAACAGTTGTTTCTGGCTGCCCGATGATATGCTTGAGGTGTTGTTGAATCCAGAGAACAAGCTCATGTATCATCGGCTCAGACAAAAGATTTTTAGCTTGTTCAAGTAGTTTCTCTTTTATAACTATACATTGTGCCCTGGTAAGGTGCTCAGAATTAACTGAAATTCCTGGTGGACAAAATGGGTAAGTAGCTGGTAAATGAAATGATAGTCTTAATGGTATATTTTCATCCAAAAATCCTTGTCCATTTGTTTTAATTCTGAATGAAACTCCATCTGTTTCTGAAAGAGATCCAAAATAATCAATTGTGCATAATTTAATTTAGAGAGTACATTAATAACTTAAGAGTGTAGTCAATCAATAAATATTTATTAAACACATATTATGTGGCAGGCACTGTGTGCTGAGCACTGGGGACAGACCTTGCCCTCAAGAAATTTACAATCTAAAGGGAGAAACAACATGCAAAGAACTATATACGTAACTAGCTATATACAAGACAGGATATAATTAACAGAAGGAAAGTACTGTGATTAAGAAGGGTGAGGGAAGGTTTATTTCAAAATGTTTTACTACAATTCAGTGTATAAACTTTCAAGTCATGAGGTATCACTGACTGATAGAAAGGCTTTATTTACAAATTATTTCCTACAAGCACTTAACAGTCAATTATATTGTCTACCTCAGTTTGACCAAAAGTTAGAAGGTACTAATTCTTATAAGCTTTTCTTCTTGAACTTGGGTGAAAATACCAACTATCAATAACAAAAATTGGTAAAAAGAAACTGCACATTATAGATACAATTTAAGGAAATAAAGTGGTATCATATCAGGAAACAAATAGACTGATGAATACTGGAATAGAAAAAAAATCATCAAAATAAAGGAAATATGATTAAGTATATACATCAATGTTCCCAACAGACCTTTTTTTCTTTAAACACATCCAAGTCAATATAACATAAGTTAATATCATGAAGTAAAAAATGAATGGATATCAACCAAACCCAAAGCGCTTTAAGAACAAGGAAAAAAGCAGACACCAAGTATTAAAGAATTCTGTTCTCTTTCAGCTCTGCTTTGCTTTACCTCTTTGATGTGTTCTACCTCATTTCACCTCACTTTTCAAAAAAGTTGATAAAATGTCAGACTGATTCATTCTACAAGGGGCAGAAGTAAACAGATCAGAAAAGCAAAATACAACAGAACTGGGTGTACAAATGAATTTCTTTGAAGTTCAAGTTACTACCTATCTCAAACTCTTTCTCTGTATGCACGTTTCATTTCTTTTTCGCATGATAGGAAGTCAAATGTTTTCTCATTTTCATACTTGAAAATCACTTTTCAGTCACTTCAGAACTCTCTTAAGAAAGACTACTACAATGCTGATTTAAAACAGTTATAATTCCATTTTAAGAGATGTGATATTAAAATTGCTTCCTTATACTCATAAGTGAAAATTTGTGATGAATACTGACTTTTTCAAATATTGCTATAAAAAAGTGTTCCAAATGGCCACAATCTAAAAATAATTGATATACAATTTGTTAAATACAATGGAAATACAGGTTTTGATTGCCATCTAAACGAAAAAATCAAAGATAACAAAGTTATTTGCCTAATACTACTTCCTCCTAAGATAGTACCTTTATGGGATCCAAATTCTCAAGAAAGGTTGAAGCACTGTCTTTGTAATTTCTTGACTTGACCCAAAACATAAAAGACAGACATGAGAAACAAGTTTTTAAAAAACAGGTTTATCCTCCTCACCCCAGTTAATACTTCTACCCCGCAAAACGTATTTTTCCAATTAAGACTTTCTCCAAATGAAATGAAAGATGTATCTACACAATATTTAAGCATACCACTGGCTTTTAAGTTAAAGTAATTTTTTGGATAAAAATGTCATTAAAATCCAAGATAGAATTATTTAATACATCCAACATATAATTACAGACACTACAGGCATTACTTACTGAAGGAAACTGCAAATCTCTTTCAAAAAAAATTTTTTTTTTTAAATCATTTGCCACAGAGATAAGAAATGAATTAAATGGTTTCTGGTCTCTTTCTTTCCAATAATTTTATGTTGTATGTAGTAGTTTTTAAGTTTCCATTTCAAATAACCATCTATAGTACCTAATACCATAGAGAACCTACTTTGATTTTAAAAGTTTTTACAAAGTATAAGATGTTTGGAGCCAAATGAAAAGAAATTACCCCAAGTAGTCTTTGGGGCTACAGTTATCAGATGTTGCTATTCAGTCAGTTCAGTCATGTCCAACTCTTCAGAAGTCCATTTGGATTTTTTTTTTTTTTTTTTTTTTTTAGCAAAAACATGAGAGTGGTTTGCTGTTTCTTTCACTAGATCATGCTACAGATAAGGAAATTGAGATTAAATGACTTGCCTAGAGTCAAACAAGTAGTAAGAGTTAGAGGCTAGATTTGAATGCATGTTCCCTTGATTCCAGGCCCAGAATTCTATCCACTACACCACCTAGCTGCCTTCAGTTACTAGTAGAACACTATTTTGAGGATTATCATTTTAGCATAAAAAAAAAGGAAGTTCAACTCCTACCTTCAACACATACTGACTATGTGACTCTGGGCAGATCACTTAACTTCTCAAATCTCCAGGTATCCAGGTTGGCACAACAGATTAAAGTCTGTATCTGGACTTGAGACCTGAATTCAAATCTAGTTTCGGACACATATCTATGTGATTCTAGGTCATTTATAAGTCATTTAACTTGCTTGTCTCAGTCTTCTTATCTGCATAATGAGGATACTAGTACTGACTTCCCAGAAATATAATACAGATAAAGTGAAACACTACATTTAAAGTGTTTTGCAAATCTTAAATTCCATTTGTTATTGTTGTTGTTATATTCACTTCCTAATCTCGCTCTTCTCTGCCCCTCCCAGAAATTAAACCCTTAAAATAAAAACCCAAAAAATAAAAAATGAAAATTAGTTCAGCACAAATAACCAATATGTTGGTTAAGTCTGAAATTACATGTTATACCCACTTCTTCAAAAGTGAAAAAATATATTTTTACATCTCTTAAGTTCCAAAAATCATTCTAATTTTACAATATTCAGTTCTGATTGTTTTATCATTATTTCCATATATGTTGTGACAGCCATTGTTTATACTTTTACTGACTCTGCTTACTTTTAGTTTGTTTTCTCATCCTTCTCTAGATATAGTATGTTCATCATTATTTATAGTGTAATAATAATATTCCATTATATCCATATACCACAAATATTTAAATTATTCCCCAGCCAATAATCATCTACATTGTTCTTGTTACTACAAAAAAAAAAAAAAAGGATGCCATGAATTTGATACATTGCTACATTTGATATATTGCTACATGGTACATTTTATGGACATTTTAAGCCACTTTCTTAGGATGATTTTAAATTACATCTTAGAATATCTGGACCACATCACAATTTCAACAATTATGTATTAGTGTATCTTTCCATGAGCCTTTCAAGAGTGGCTCTCCTCATATTTTGTTATATTTTCTTTTTGCTAGATATGAGATGGAATCTTACAAGTGTTTTAATTTACATCTTTACGTACTCATTTAAAATACTGTATATGGTTCTTGATAGTTGAAGAAGTCCACTTTCTTGATAGAATTTGATTTCCTATCATGTGACTGAGAATAAACTAAGTACATACAGCAAAAGATAAAATGTTAAGAGGCAATACATTTTAGCGCTGAAAAATCTATAAAATGACATTTTAAACATTTTTTAAAAGTAAGACCTAGGGTAATTTTAAAATAATTGTAACAAACTAGAATTTTATTACCATAAATGAGCTCACATATATTTAGAGGACCAGGATTGGCATTTTGTAGAGAAAGGAACATTGGATCTGGATTTGGAGGACTTAAATTTGGATGCCAACACTCCACTTGTATAGATTCAAGCAAGTTTTTTAAAATCTCTCGGTTTCAGTATCTTCTTTTATAATATTAATTAGTGGGATGATATGATCTCTAAAATCTTTTCTGGATCTGTATCTATGTTTTGGTTGACTGATCCTGTTATTTTCCTATATCCAAAACAATTGAAGAGAACTCTAAAATTCCTAATTGGTAGGGTCTTCAAGAAGTGATAGGCCAACCCACACCTAACACCCCATACCAAAATAAGATCTACATAGGTTCATGATTTAGACAAAAAGAGTGAAATTATAAGCAAATTAGAATAGTTTACCTCTCAGATATGTGGAAAAGGAATTTGTTTCCAAAGAAGAACTGGAATCCATAATTGAACACCAGATAGATAATTTTGATTATATTAGGTTAAAAAGTTTTTGTACAAACAAAACTAATGCAGACAAGATCAGAAGAGAAGCAATAAACTGGGAAATCATTTTTACATTTAAGGGTTCTGATAAAGGCCCCATTTCTAAAATATATAGAGAATTGACTCAAATTTATAAGAATTCAAGCCACTCTCCAATTGATAAATGATAAAAGGATATGAAAAGACAATTTTCAGATAAAGAAATTAAAACTATTTCTAGTCATATGAAAAGATGCTCCAAATCATCAGAGAAATGTAAATTAAGCCAACTTAGATACCACTACACACCTGTCAGATTAGCTAAAATGACAGGAAAAGATAATGGCAAATGTTGGAGGGGATGTGGGAAAACTGGGAAACCAATACATTGTTGGTGGAACTGTGAAGAGATCTGGAAAGCAATCTGGAACTATGCTCAAAAAGTTATCAAACTGTGCATACCCTTTGACCCAGCAGTATATCTATTGGGCTTATATCCCAAAGAGATCTTAAAGGAAGGAAAGGGACCCACATGTGCAAGAATGTTTGTGGCAGCCCTTTTTGTAGTAGCTAGAAACTGGAAACTGAACGGATGCCCATCAATTGGAGAATGGCTGAATAAATTATGTTATATCAATGTTATGGAATATTATTGTTCTATAAGAAACGACCAGCAGGATGACTTAGAGAGGCCTGGAGAGACTTGCATGAACTGATGATGAGCGAAATGAGCAGAAGCAGGAGATCATTGTACACAGCAACAAGACTGTATGATGATCAATTCTGATGGACATGGTTCTCTTCAGCAATGAGTTGTTTCAAACCAGTTCCAACTGTCAGTGAAGAAGAAAGCCATATACACCCAGGGAGAAGTCTATGGAATTTGAATATGGACCATAATATAGCATTTTCATGCCTTCTGTTGATGTTTGCTTGCATTTTGTTTTCCTTCTCAGGTTTTTTTTCTTTCTAGATCCGATTTTTTTTTGTGCAGCAAGATAACTGTATAAATATGTATACATATATTTGATTTCTCATATATTCTAACATATTAACATGTATTAGACTACCTGCCATCTAGGGGAAGGGATGAGGGGAAGGAAGGAAAAATTTGGAACAGAAAGTCTTACAAAGGTCAATATTGAAAAATTACCCATGCATATGTTTTGCAAATAAAAAACTTTAATAAAAAAAAAGTGATAGGCCAGAATAAGAGTTCTTATCATGAGATCCAGTTCAAGTATTAACCTGAATTATTTTTTTTTAATTTTTTATTGCTGTATTCAATATAATTGATTTCCTCTGAAACATTTTTTTTTAAAATTTAGGTATTTTAAAACATATTTTGAGAAAGGGCCCATAGGCTTCACGACATGGCCAACAAATCCATGACAAATAAAGAATTTCAGGGCCACAGCATGGGACTAAGTCTTACAAAATGAAATTCAATAGGGATAAATGAAAAGTGTTACTTGGATACAAAACAAAAATCAGCTTCACAAATATAAGATTACAAGATATGGTTGTTCTAAAAAAAATCTGGGGTTTTTAATGGACTGCAAGAAGAAAATAAATCACCGTGTGATGTGGCAGCCAAAAAAAGCTAATGAAATATTGAGCTGTATTTAAAAAAAGGCACAGCTTCCAGATCACAGCAGTCTTCTCACCATGTAAAAGTTCATGGCACCCCTGAAAACCTTTCCTAAGTAGCTAGTTCATCCCAGAACCTCCATTTTTTTAGAAGTACTCAGGCCAACAACCTTTCCAGGGTCTACTTCTGATTCTCTAAATTTTCTCTACAATGCCCTCACTCAGGTACCTTTTCTCTCCTCCTTCTCTTACCGCTTTTCAGTTTCCTTTTTTTTTTTTTTACAAACTATCTTCCCAGATTATAAATTCCATGAGGGCAAGGGTTGTCTTTATTCTTGTATTAATTAATTATTAATATAATATAATTATTAATATAATTAAGTGTCAGACACTAGGAATATAAATGTGCACATGTATTTTATATATATATATACATATACACACACACACACATATATACATACACACACACATATATATATATATATTCCTAGTGTCTGGCTCATGGTTAATTTCTTAATAAATGCTTCATTTGAAATGGCAATCCTACTATTAGTGTCCTAATCTGACCTCATCTGGAGTACTGTGTTCAGTTCTGGCTAAATGGTAAAGTAGACAAAGCATTGGATTTGCAATGAGGAAGATGAAAGATCAAAAATTAAATGTGGGGGTAGCTAGGTGGTGCAGTGGTTAGAGCATCAGCCCTGAAGTCAGGAGGGCCTGAGTTCAAATCAGACCTCAGACACTTAACACTTCCCAATTGTGTGACAAGTCACTTAACCCCAATTGCCTCAGGGGAAAAAATTAATGTGGCCTCATAGACACTTTGACTCTTTGATTGAGAACATATGCCTCAATTTCATTAACTATAAAATAGGCTAATAATAACACTTATCTCCCAAGTTATTGTGAGAATAAAGTATAAAACACTTTAAACCTTAAAGCACTATGCAAATGCTAATTGTTATTGTTGCTGTTAGGAGAAGGAAAAATTAAATTTGTTGTTCTGTTTGGCCCCAGAGGACGGAACCAACAACAATGGGTGGAAGTTGCAAAGAGGCCAAATTAGATTTCATATCAAGAAAAACTTGCTAATAATTAGAGCTGCCTGCAAGTGGAAGGAGCTGCCTCAAGCAGTAGTAGATGACCCCTCCTTGAAACTCCTTAAACAGAGGTTGGAAACCACTTTTTAAGTATGTAACAGTGAAGATTCCTTTACCACATGGATCTGATCAGCCACCGAGTTTTTTTCTCACTCTCAAATTCTGTGATTTTGTGAAATGCAGCACGGTACAGCACCTAGAGAACCAGCCTTGGAGATAAGACGACTTGCATTTAAGTAGTTCTTGGTGGCCTATATGAATTATAATGAAGTGATGCCTGAATCAGATGGCTTTCCTACACCAGGAGTTATCCATATGTTTTCATTGAAAACATATGTTTAAATTGAATGGCATAAATCATAAGTGATTTAAAGTTCAGAAGAGTTGTCAGAAAAAAACTTTATAGATAATATGGAACTTAATGAGGGAGGCAAGATGTGAAGAGGAAAAAAGAAAGGAGATATTATTGGCTAGAGTTGAGAAAATCATGCCACCTTCTCTTTCATGAAGCACTTTCTTTTTCTTATAGGTAATAATGCTGGACTTGGAGTCAGGAAAACCTTAGTTCAACTCCCACCTCAAACACTTACTTACTAGCTATGCAACCCTGAACAACTAAATCTTAGACTCAATTTCCTCATCTGTAAAATGGAGATAATAACAGCACTTACCCCAGGGTTGTTATGAAGATCAAATAAGATAATATATGTAAAGTCCTTTGCAAATTTTAAAAGAGTTATACAAAGTCTATTACAGTTGTTGCATTGTAATCATTATTGTTATTATTATTATTATTATTATTGCTTTCCTTCCCATAATTATAGTGATCCTTTACATATAGGTCAAATATCCATCTGAGGTTTATTAAAGAATAAGAAACGCCAAAGCTTTTTAAAATGTGGATTGCAACCCTGAATGTGGGGATTGTGAAAAATTTGGCAAAAAGTAAAAAGTTTCTGAACATAATGATCAAAAATTAATCCAAAATCACACACATAATAAATCTGAGATATTTTTGACAGTGCTTGCCCATGTTACATCAAGCAACTTCACTGGAGTCTTGGTTCTGAACATGCAAGTATCTGAACATACATAAATACTGTCAGAAACACCTCAGCTCAGATTCAAGAAGATATCCCATAAAAAATTTCTCAGGCAAATAGAAGTTGAGAATGAAAAAACTTGAAGAACTCCTGAGATAAAGCACACAATACATTGGAACAGGTTGAACAAAAAGAGGAGTGGATTGGATTGCCTTTAAGAAAATGAAAAACTTGGGGCAGCTATGTGGCACAGTGGATAGAGCACCAGCCCTGAAGTCAGGAGGACCTAAGTTCAAATCTGGTCTCAGACACTTAACATTCCCTAGCTGTGTGACCCTGGGCAAGTCACTTAACCCCAATTGCCTCAGCAAAAAGAAAAAAAAAACCACTCTTTTACTGATGTCAAAACTTCAGGTTCATCTTTCTAATACTAATATCCTACCACTGTTGCTGTGGCAGCAAAACAAGGAATACAACTGTTAGCTAGGTGTTAACCACTAATCACTAACAGTTAGGCAGCATAGTGCAAGGTTTTTGCTGTCAGCAAAGTCTAAATTCAAATTCTGCCTCTGATACTAACTGTATAACCCTGATACTAACTATATAATAACATCTACCTTCCAGGGTTGTTGTGAGGATCAAATGAGATAATATTTGTAAAGATATGGCACATGGTAGGCACTTAATAAATGTTTTTCTCTTCCCTCAAAAGAATTAAAAATGAATCTCAATATTATGGTTTTATAAGAAATGATTAGCAGGCTGATTTCAGAAAAGCCTAAGAAAACTCACATGAACTGATGCTGAGTGAAGTGAGCAGAACCAAGAGAACATTGTCCACAATACTAAGATTATGTGATGATCAACTGTGATGGACATGGCTCTTCTCAACAATAACAGTGATTCAAGGAAATTCTAATAGATGGAGGGAAAATGCCATTCACATCCAGAGAGAGAACTATGGAGACTGAATGTCAATCCAAGAATAGTATTTTCACCTTTTTTGTTTGCTGTTTTCTTTCCCATGTTTTTTGTTTTTCCTTTTGGTCTGATTTTTCTTGCATAGCATGGAAATATGTTTAAAAGGATTGCACATATTTAACCTACATCAGATTGCTTGCTGTCTTGGGAGAGAAAAGAGAAGGAAAGAGAAAAATTTAGAACAAGGTCTTTCAAAAATGAATGTTGAAAAACCATCTTTACATGTATTTGGAAAAATAAAATACCATTAAGAAAAAAAAATTTCCTGATCAGGAAAATGGAAGGCGCATGATGAAAATGAGCAGTCTCTAACATATAACTAATGAGGCTTCTTATTCTTCAATAAATAATAAGAAAACAAAATGTCATCAAAGAATTATTAAAATGAAGGGAAAAAAGATGAATTAGTCATGTGTCAAGGGATGGCAGATAGATGGACAGAAAAATGGCTAGTAATCTGCTAGTACTCTCATGATTTCAGGAGAAAATGAAAAAGATCTCTAGCATATTGGATATCTCCCGTGATGAATCTACAGCAGGACATTACAATAATCAGACAAGATGGACAGGAAAGGATGAGTTGCAAACTGCATCCCTGGAAGGAATTTTCAAATCACTGAGATCACAGAGCCATTTGAAGAAAGTATGGTGAAAGCTGCTGATGTAAATTTAATTTCTGCCAAAATACTTTCCAATTTTCTCAGCAATTTCTGTTAAACAAGGAGACTTTTCCTTAGTAATTTTTATTCTTTGATTTATCGAGCATTAAACTGTCCTGTTCAACTGTTTCTGAACCTTGTTTCCCTAATCTATTAAACAGTCTGCTTTCAGAATTAAATAGTTTTAATGATTACTACTTTATATTCCTGCTGAGATCTGATGATGCTATACATTTTTTACTCCTTTTAAAAAAAAAATTTCCCTTGAGATTCTGTAGCTTTTCTTCTTTCAAATAAACTGTTATTATTTTGTCTAATTATAAAAGTCTTGGTGCATCAGTTGGTAAAGAACTAAATTTGTACAGCACTTTAATTTAGATTGTGTTATCAATTTTAAGTCATCAAAACCCACCCATGTATAATCTATTCCCAAATATTTGTATTCTTTCATTTTTGTAAAGAGCATTTTGCAATTGTTACAAGTGAGGACTGAGTGGTTATACCCAGCTATTTTATGTTTTTTCTATTTTGATTGAAACTCTTCCTATTAATTCCTATTAGTTTTGTTAGTACTCCATAGAAATGCTGATAATTTTTATGGATTTATTTTATATCCTAATTCTTTTAGAAATCAGTAATAATCTTAAATTAGTCTTTGCTGACTCTATAGGGTTTTCCAATTGAACTATCATACTATCTGCAAAATAGTATAATTCTGTCACCTCTTTGATAATATGTAAAAACCTTATTTTTCCCTTATCTTCCTGCTATATCTAGCACTTCTAGAACAGTATCAAATAATATTAGGGTGAAAACAAAATTTTCGATTGTGAACATTTTAATAAATATTTTCTATCTTTTCCATGGCAAAGCTTCTATTCCCTGCTCATCAATTTCAATTTTACTTTATGTTGAGATTTAAAGGAAGAGCCTTGGGCCAGAAATATAACTTAGGTTCTAGTCCCAGGATACGCTTTATCTCAGCTGCATGGCCTAAATTAATCCCTCAACTCTTGTGTCATAATTTCATCATCTGTCAAATGGAAATAACTATTCTTTCTAATCTCAGACAGTTATGAGAAAAAAAATCAGATTATATGAAATTTATGTAAAAAGTACTATGTAATGTAATTTGTTACTATGATCATTTTGCACATATTAAAATTTTTTTACTATTTTCAACCAGTAAGCATATACATCTACATCTAAGAACCAAAATTTAAGTATTTTAAAACCATTTTGTTGCCCAAATATCTTAGCATTTCTCCTCTCTATATGTATTTTGGCCTCTCAATTCCAGAAACTTCACTTTTCCTAGCCCTCAAACACCAAACTGAATGGACTAAAATGGGGCTAAAGAGTCAAATCTGGGGCTTGAAATACAGGATTTGAGTCAGGTACTAAGACTAAGACTAAGAAAAGATACAGGCTATAATTACTAGCACTAAGAATTACAAATAGAAACCCAGAGATTTTTAAAGTGAATGAGTAGGATGCCTACAAAAGTCATCAAATGTCATAAAAGTACTACTGCAAGAAGTTCACTTTTTACTCTTACAATCTTACCTAATTCGAAATCTTTCTCACCCAGAGATTTTTTGCACTATTTTTTGCACTACTGAATTATGTAAAGTGTGATTTCTTCTCTCATTTTAAAAATGTACCTAATTTGACAAAAAAAAATTAATTCACAATTTCTAAAATATATTTAAAGTCTTATTCTCCTACAGTAAGAAAAGTAATTACCATGGATTCAAAGAAGTTTCTGAATAAATGCATTTTCTTATCTGATTTCATAGTGCAAATCACAATTTGATAGCTTAGCACCAGACTTAGTAAACACCAGCAGGTTAGCTACCAACTGGTAAATTGTTGGCCATGGCAACTCATAACTATATATACCTCAATTCTACGAAGCTATCTTCCACCACTATAGATGGGTAATAAGAGACAGAAAGTTCTAAGAATGACAGATTTTAGACCATTCGTGAACAATAAATTAACTCATAGTACTATATCACAGAATAAAGATCAATCTCTGGCTGGCAGTTCGTATTACTCAAAGTTTTTATTAGACAACTTGTCAGTTGAGAGAGTTTGAAAAATTAGCTCTAAAGTCTCAATCTTCTAGATATTTTTAACATCAACTAAAAGGCAAATAGGAACTTCATAACCAGAGGACAATCAAATTCAGAATGTCTACTGGACTCCAGATGTTCTTAAGTACCAAAACTGGATATAATAAGATTGCTAAAACAAGGGGAAAAGCTGTGCAGCAAAGGACAGGCACCTAAGATTCCTATGTATTAATAAGCTAGCTTCTATAATGCCCCTACTGGGACATAAAAATGTGGAACCACTATGGAAAAGTATATATATTCTAACTTAATTTTAAGCCTAATGGAAGGCAATTTGGGGGGGGGGAGGGAAACTGGCTTCTAAAACTAAATATATTACTAAAGATACTAAATCATATCACTATTAACATTCTTAGTACAAATGAAGCCAGAAGACAAGGAGGATAGCTGTCAGGTTCTCCACAATTTGAGGCAGAGTTTAAACTCCATTCCTTGTAACTCCAAGTCAAGCTATCTTATATACAATCAATATTTGTTGTCAAAAATTAAAAGGTAAAGAAATCCTACTAACAAAAACTCAAAAAGAACCTCTGAAACCAGAATTTAAATCATAGGATCATAATTCTAATGCTGGAAAGGACCTCAGAAACCATCTAATGCAATTCCCTCATTTCACAAATGAAGAACATGAGGTAAAGGAAGATTAAATGAATTACCCAATATCACACAATTAATAAATATCAAAAGCGAAGAATTATAAGCCAGATACTTTGATTCCAGAACCAATGGTCTTTCTGACTGTCCCATGCTGCCTCCTAGTCAGGATATACATTGATATTCACTTTCCCTACTACATTTTGTATGCAATCAAATAATAATAACTATTATATGCCCAAGCCTTTATCTCAAAGAATCTTAATTCTATCAACTGCATTATAGGAATGTAATTTTCTCCTAAATACTTCAATTCATGAGCTGCTTTAAATTTTGATAAGTTAGCCCAATCAATAGCTTTAAAAATATGTTTCCTATAAAATGAGTTTTGACTAAGCACAAGTTTGACCACATCACTTAAAGCTTAAAAAATTTATCAATTTACTATATCCTATGTATTGATGCAAAAGGCAATGTTTCTGATTGGGCAAAAAACACAGACTGCCTTTATTTATAGTAATTTTAAAATATTCTTAGAAAGTAATTTTCATAAAAATTCATGTAAGTTTTCATTCTAATAAGTGTGAGGAAAATGAGGAAAATTTTAACAAAAATAAACTAGGAAGGAAAGAAACATCTTTACAAATATGGAAGCAGTAATTTTCATTCTATTTTATCTCACACAAATGTCTCCCTATGTACACATCTAGCCCAAGTCTTTCTCTTGAACCCCAGTCACATTATCACCAATTATCAACTAGTCAACTCCAGATAAGAATCTCAAACTCAACACAAAACTAATTATTTTTCAAAACAAAACCCTTTCCTTCCCTAAATTTCCTCTTTGAACATAAAGCACCCCCACAGTTTTTGTCTTTACTCTGCATTCTTCCTCACAATCTATATAAAATCAACTGCAAAGTCTTATCAATTCCACTTTAGTATTGTATCTCACATCCTTCCCCTTTACTCCACTCATACTATAGCTGAATGAAGAAGAGTTTGGAAAGGAAAAAGGCTAAGGGCAGGGAGACCAATTAGAAAGCTATTACAATAGTCTTGGGTGAAAATTGACATGGGCCTATATTATAGGATGTGACCTTTCATTCTAGGTAAACTGGCCTTAACTTTCACTGAAAACATTATTCTGGCTCCCCTTTGTACTTTTACATAATATGTGCTCCCATGCCCGGCAAAGATACTCTTCTTCATATCTGCCTCTTAGAATCTCTCTAGTGTCCTTAAAGTTCAACTCAAAAATATCCTATAGGAAGCCAGTTTTGATCCTCACAAGTTGGCTAGTGTCTTCCCTCCTATCATTATAAGATTACTATTTCCATATATTCATTGTTTTATGTAAATGTAAGTTCCTAAAGGGCAGTTCTTCTATTTTTGTCTTTGAATCTCTAGAACTTAGCATAATATTTTGAAGATAATAAATACTTGTTGAGTATATGAATTTAAAACCATAAATTAAAAGGTACAAATCAGAGTTAGTAGTAGAAGTTTCTGACTTATAGTAATGAAATTACAGGTTAGGTTCTTTTTTTAAGCCAGGAGCCATAAAAAAGAAAAATATTTTATCCTATGTTGGGAGGTAGGATAAATTCTAAAGAAAGAGAAAAGTTTGATAATTTCTTTTTTAATAGCAGGAAAATGTAATAAATCAACCCAGGACCAATTTAAAAATACTTATTTTGTAAAAAAAAAAAGAAAAAGAAAAAGAAAAAGAAAAAAAAAGAAAAAGAAAAAGAAAAAGAAAAAAAAAAGAAAAAGAAAGAAAAAGAAAAAAAAAGAAAAAAGAAAAAATTAAATCTCAGTTCATACAAGATAATTGAACCAACATGGAATGATTAGATTCAAATTCAGGCAGGATTCTGTATCACTACATTTTTATAATAAATATTTATATAGAATTTGAAGGTTTATAGTACTTTACTATAATAAGATTTGCATATATTGTTTCACTTAAACCTCAAAATAGCCTGGGGCAGATACTTTAGATACTAAATTATAATTCCTACTTTTCAAATGAGGAAAATGATAAGAAATCATGTGACTTTGTTTATGGTCTC
>JAJPUD010002607.1:188074-307760 GCA_023553655.1 Myrmecobius fasciatus
TTTTTTGCTGAAGCAATTGGGGTTAAATGACTTGCCCAGGATCACACAGCTAGGAAGTAAGTGTCTGAGGCCAAATTTGAACTCAGGTCCTCCTGACTTCAGGGCTGGTGCTCTATCCACTGAGCCACCTAAATGCCCCCTGCAAATTCTTTTGAGACATCTTGCAACATTGGTCTGTGACCCCCAACCTCAACATTTTTGGGCCCAGTACAGGGAAAGCCTGGCCTCCCTGGCCTGATACCTTCTTTGTCAAGGTAAGAGCCCTATTTTTTTCCTCCTTCAATTCTATATCTGGGACACCCCAACCCACTAGGAGAAAGCTTGTCTGAGTCACCGTAAGCTCCATGTTCAGCAAGTTTTTCTTGACTGGGGATGCCCAGACTTGGAAATTCTTGCAATTTTCGGCAAAGTTCCTAGGGAACCTTTGCTACCTTTTCATCTTCTCTGGGACATCGGAGGAGACAAAGTGCTACAGGATGGTTTTTGGCAAAGAAATTTTATGGCTTTTGGCAAAGATGGGACAATCCTCTTTTGTGTCATTTTGTCTGCGTCTCTGTGTAGAACATCTGTGTCATGTTTGTTCTGTGAGCTAGATTTTGTTACCTGGAAAGATTTAAAATGCAACCAGAAAGAAAAAACTTCTACGCTGTAGTTAGAATGCTGGGAAAGATTTAATATCCTTGATTCCTACATTAAAAAGAGAAAAAGCCTAATTTTTTCTGGTGGACCTCAGCTCTGGCCAAGCTGGGACCTACCAAAATAAAGCCTCCCCTACTCAGTCTGGACACCACTGGGCCGGGACAGTTCTACACCCCTTATTAGCATGAAGAAGCTCCAAAAGATGCGATCTCTATCCCTTGGTCCCAAATGAATTTGGCGTTCAAACTGCTGGAGAAGGGAAATGATGGAATATAGCTTCTAGGGGAAACAGTAGTAAGGAGATCTCCACACACACACCTTAGAGGGCTTGTGTTCTAACAATCTCTTAATGATTCTAAAGTCTTCTGGCTTTAGAATCAGTGATCCCAAGGTCCTCCCACCCCCTAACCCTGAACTTAGAGTGCTATTGTTCTAACAATCTGTCTGTCAATGATTGTAAAAGTCTTCTGGTCTAGGAATATAATATTTCTTCCTTTAGATTTTAGAGAAGATATATTAGGGATCCTGAGATTCTCTAACCTTAGAATGCCATTATTCTGACAATCTGTCAATGATTCTAGAGTCTTCTGATCTTAGGATAGTCCTAGAACTGCTGGTCCCCAATAACTAAATTTCTGAAAACACTTCTCAATTCTACCTCTAAGTCATAAAATTAGCATATCAATAACATGAAGAACTGGATAAATGTGTCTCCTTTCTCTTGGTCCTTTGCTAAATTCTTTTAGAACTTAGCTCACTTCAATTGCAATTGCAATTGGCATTGCAATTACAATAAATTTTGCCCCTTGACTTGAATATGGGTTCAAGCCTGCAAATTCTTTTGAGATACCTCACAAAATCGATCTGTGACCTTTTAGGTCCTTTCCCAACTTCAACACCTAGACAAGAAACTTATCAACCATTAACTTCAATTTTGTCATGTGTAAAATGGAGTAATAATAGCACTTACCTCCCATAATTGTTGTGACAATCAAATGAAATAATATTGTAAACCCTTAGCACAGTGCCTGGAATAGAGTAGGTCCTATATTAAGAGTTATTCTCTTTCCTGCTCATCATGTAAAAGTTACCACAACAAGGAGGGCAAAATAGCCTAGAAACAACTACAACAAAGAGACAACTCACAAGGGCAATATGGGTTTAGTACAGAAATTCATTTGAAATATAAAGCCTACAATAAGCAAATTAGGAGTGCAAATGATAGTTTACCTATCAGATTTATAGAGGTGGGAAAAATTTATGGCCAAAGAACTAGAAAATATTATGAAACACAAAATGGATAATTAATTTTTATTAGTTAAACTTAAAGGATTTAAAAAGGTTTTGCACAACAAAACTAATGCAGCCAAGATTAGAAGGGAAGCAGAAAGTAGGGAAAAAATTTTTACAATCAGTATTTCTGACAAAGGCCTCATTTCTAAAATACATAGAGAATTGACTCGAATTTATAATACAAGTCATTCCCCAATTGATAAATGGTCAAAGTATATGAAAATTTTTCAAATGAAGAAATTAAAACCATCTATAGTCTTATTAAAAAATTCTCTAAATCACTATTGATTAGAGGAATGCAAATTAGAACAACTCTGAGGTACCACTTCACACATGTTAGATTGGCTAAGATGACAGGAAAAAATAATGATAAATACTGGAGGGGATGAGGGAAAACTGAGACACTAATGCATTTGTTGGGAGACCTGTGAAATGATCCCACTATTCTGGAGAGCAATTTGAACTATGTCCAAACAGCTATAAAACTGAGCATATCCTTTGATCCAGCAGTGTCACTACTGGGACTATATCCCAAAGAAATCATAAAAATGGGAAAAAGACCCACATGTACAAAAATGTTTGTAGCAGCTCTTTTTTGTGATGCTAAGGAATTGGAAAATGAATAGATGCCTATCAATTGGGGAATGGCTGAATAAGTTACGGTATATGAAAATAATAGAACATTATTGTTCTATAAAAAATGAACAGTCTGATTTTAGAAAGGCCTGGAAATATTTGCATTAACTGATGCTGAGTAAAGCAAGCAGAAGCAGGAAAACTGTACACAGCAACAGCAAGATTGTATAATGATCAACTATGATAGACTTGGGTCATCTTAGCAGTTCAGTGATTCAAGGAAATCCCAATAAACTTTGGCTGGAAAATGCCATCTGCATTCAGAGAGAACTGTGAAGCTTGAATGTAGATCAAGACAAACTATTTTCACCAATTTTTTTCCCTCATGGTCTTTCACTTTTGTTCTGATTCATATGATAATATCTAAAAAAATGAATGTACAATGTAAAACCAAAAAAAGCTTTTACATGTAACTGGGGAAATTTTTTTAAATACATTTTAAAGGAGTTTAATAAATGATTACAAGCATTATCTCTATACAAACTACTGAGCAACAATCAGAGGGGAAAATGAGCATACTTAGAATAACTAGAGATAAAAGCCAACTGAACCAGATAATCCCAAATGTATTTACAGGTAAAATTGGAAGAAAACAAATATATATGAAATGGAAGTGTCTCTATATGAATTTAAGTTAATCATTTATGACAGTGGAACTACCATTTTGAGAAGCCAATGAAGTGGAAAAGATACAATATGAAAACACCAATGAAGATACAATATTTGGTTCAGGAGATTGTGGTGTGTATGTGTGTGTGTGCGCGCGCGCGCGCACGTGTGTGCATGTGCATGTGCATGCTTGCACATGCCTATGTGAGTGTGCACGTGTGTGTCCCTGTGCATGAGCAAGTATATTTGCATTCTCATACTACATGCCTGTTTTGCTTTAAGTAAAATGTCAACCAAACCGAAAGTAACATAAAACTATAGAGATAGAAAGTTGATTATCTTATAGTTTCGGGTGAGCAGGGAGGTTGTTTCAGTAATATGGGTTGTCAGTAGACTATTCAAATACATGACTAGGACATTATTTTAGCCAAGCTTTCTATACTTTTCAAATCTACTAATTTTCATCGTTTTAAGAAGCAATGCTACTTAACATCATTCTGCTATTTTCCTCCATGTTTTACGAGTGAATTTATATTCTAAAACAGAATTTCCCTAGGCTGTGATTTTTCTCCCCTGAAAATGAAGATCAAGCATTTGCTGACTTGGTTTTCTTCATATTTGTCTGTCCACTCTATCTCATTCTCCTTTACTGACACATCTAAAATTCACATCACAGCTCCTAATTATGAAATCTCTGTCCTAGGCTATCTCTTCTTCTCTCCCTATATACTCACCAACTCCTATGGGTTTAATCATCTCCATATACAGGATATAAATAAATATGAACACATATGTATGTATGTATATAAATGTACACACATACATATACATAAATACACATATATTTCTAATATAAGGAAATCTGGTGAAACCTATGGACTCTTTCTCAAAATGTTTTCAAATACATTATATTTAAAATAGGATTAAAAAAGAAACCAATTACAATGAAACAGTTACCAAAATATTTTTAGAAGAATTCATACACCTCAGGTTAAGAACCCCTCCTGTAGCTTATCATGATCCTTTTGGACCTCTTCTCATCACTGGATTAGCTCTCCCTTAGCTTCGTGTCACCTGCAAAACTGATGCATATGCCATCTATTATGCCTTTATCCAAGTCGTTGATAAAAACATTAAATATCACAAGGTCAAGCACAAGTCTACAGAGTAGAGACCTCCTACTACATTAAGACTCTTGAGTTGGTCATCCAGTCTAAATCCTTTTGATTGTTCTAATCCATCTCTCCATCCTCTCCCCAAAAACCTATGTCTTAGGTAGCAACTACTTGTTGGCCATTTTTGTCATTTCCATTGAGTAGCTGTATCTGTTGACGGTTATATATTCCAAGTCTAGAGCCTATTTTTTCCCTCTAATCCACTTTTTTTTCCCAATATAATTTTTTAAAATCACTTTGTTATCCTTAGCTTCTATCATTACCCTCTGTTCTTTTTGAGCTTTAGGATTCCTGACATAAGCCTGACATTCTTGATCATGCCACACTCCCATATTCACTTTCCATTACTCAGTCTTGCTTCCCTCTTCTGTTTACCTTTTTAAAAATGTGTATGTATATAAATCTCTTCAGACATATCTCATTTCTTTTCATTACAGCCGTTTCCTTTTATATCTTCAGAATTTCATTTTTGAGTTTCTCCTATCATTCCTGGGATGACTTTCCATGAAGTACTTTACTCTAGGGGATCCTGCCTATCTTTTCTCTGAACTCTTAGAAAATTTGTTTTATTAAAATGTAAGGTTCATGTTAATTTATGCCTAGATTTTCTCTCCTCCATAACAAACTGTAAAAAGGAGTGTCCCCTTTTCCTCAAGGTTCCCATTATTTCCCCCTCAGCAATTAGTTCCTTCTTGCTAGTGAGAATCAAATCTAGAAAAGAATTTCCCCTTGTTGGTCTTCCCTACCTATTGAAAACAAAAGTATAGATAAAGCCAGTCAATAAGTTATTAGATGTTCTTCTTCTGACTGAAAGAGCTCTAACAGATGCCAGAAAAATTAATCCCTACATCACTAGTATATCATAACTATCTGCTTATGATGTTTACCAAATTCATCCTTTTTTCTGTTCTGGTGGCCTCTAATTTACTCCTGTGGTATTTTCTGCTTTTTCATTGACTTTCACCAAGTATTTTCCATCATGGAGTCTCTGGATTTTCTATTAATTGTATACTGTTTCCCATCCTATCTCCTTTCATCTATCTTGCTTCTTTTGAATAAGATATATTCTTTCAGAGAATAGTAGTCTTGGGTTTCATTCCCTCCATAACATCATCACTTTTTCCTTCCCCACTCACACCCTTGCATAATACCACTGATGTAAAACCTCTTTTAACAGTTTCTTGGAGCAAACAGAAACTCCTCAAAGTTCTGAAGCATCTCCCTTCTCACTAATTATATATTTTAAATATTTGTATATATCTCCCTCAATAAAATCTAAGTGCTTATTGGCAAGAATTATATTAGTGTTTCCATTCAAAATGCTTAAAATTCAGTAGGAACTTAATAAATCCATGTTGAATGCAGTTTGAGCCTCCTCACTGAAGTCACTGCTTTTATATGTTATGCTTTTGCAAAAAACAGTGATAAATGGAAGTCAGTATCTTTATCTTTTTCTATTTGTCAAATGGCAGCTCATTTCATATGAACAGGTCAAATTGAAGCTATTGAACCCATGAACTGGCTTCTCAATTGAAGCTTTTCTTCTAATTTCATGCCGTTTATAACCCTTTAACTAGTCAATAAATAGTATGATTATTCAAAGCCAGTTGTTTCTTTTCAGAATTTCACATGGTAACTAGCCATTTCCTGTCTGTTTAGACATTGTCAACTTCAGTTTTTTTAAACGTTATTCAGTACTCACCACGGCTATTATTTTTCCAATGAGCTTCTGGAAGTAAATATTAGTAATTTTTGAAGTTCTGAGAGGCTTATATAGATGGTACCTTTGGGCCATATTTTCCAACATATCTTTCAATATTCTCCCCAGTACCCATCTTCACATTGAAATCATCAAGAACCAGAGCATATACTGACTTGGTTTGGAGGATTTTTTCTTTTTCTCTTTTTGGAGGATTTATAATCTCCCTACTTTTTAATCCTCCCCAGTAGATGACTACAAATAAATTGCAACTATTTTCATGGCCGTCTTATTCTTATGCTCATACTCAAATGAGAATTTGTGAATAAGCATCTAGTATACAAAGGGAAGAACTAGAAAAGGTACTGGAAATAAAAGGTAAACAAGTGAAGAGGATAAATAGTAATAGTAGCAGGATGGTAAAGCAACCCCTATTTTGATGACACAACTCCTACCAAGTTTCCTAGAAAAGTGTCCACCTTTATTCCACCAGAATAAAGAAATCCCATATATAGCAAATACGCAAATGCCCTAACACCCTTTAGTTCCTATTCTAAATATTAATAGGGGGTGTTTATATTTAAAATTTACAAAGCATTTTGCCTTTAATTATCTTATTTGATTTTCCTAATAATCCTGTGAGGTAAGAGTTGGTGAGAGAAGGGTGCCAACCTGTAACTTTGTCTAATTGGCTACCAGGGTACCAATGCTGTCCACTGAAGGATAAAGGAGGCGTTTCTTTTCACTGCTTTGGAACCAAGATCACACAGCTGCTAGTTCTTGAAACTCCAAGGCCAGCCCTTTCTAAAGTGGACTCCACAGATATTATTATTCCCATTTTTCAGATGAGGTCAGGATAGTGAGGTGTCTGGCACATACAGCTAGAATCTGAGTAACATCAAAGCCAAGGGTCAAGGCCCTCCGGGGACAGTCCGGCGTCCAAGGCGTTTTTTTCCTCAGAATAAAATGCAAATGTAATTATAATGGTAAATGAATTATAATCTGTAAATGAATTGCAAAGATTAGTTAAAGAAAAGGCGCCTTCTTTCCCCCTCCAAGTCCCCAAACTCCAAAAAGGCGTGGAGGGAGAAGAGGGATCTGTATGGGTAAAGAACGTACCCTGAGGTAGCCTACTTAAAGCAACCTAACCCTAGGCCCTGCGCTCAATCTACAGGATATTCACTTGCTCCAAGGAAATATCCCACAGCAGTTATTAAAATTCGATAATTTCTCCCCATTCCGGCGGCTCAGGGGCCTCATCTTCCTGTTCCAGACACCTGGATTTCTGGGGTCGCTCATGGTATAGCGCGCGGGGAAACACTAGCGAGTGGGGCCGGGCTCCCACCGGCGCGGAGGGGAGGGGGGTGTCGGTCACCTGAGTAGCTCACCACCTCCCACTCGTCCGGCCCACAGAAAATAGCCGCTAGAGCCGCGAGCTCTTCTTGCACCAGTTCGCTCATGTCCGCGACACCGGGCCGCAAGATGGCCCGCCCCTTCCGCCCTTCTCCTGGAGCGCGCGCCGCTCTGCACGGCGCCTGCGCGGCCGCCAGAGGGCGCGCTAGCCCCTCCCTCTGTTCCTTGGAACGTACAGCCCACGTCCCCATGTACCCAGAGAGAGCTCTAAAAGCAGCTTCTCTGCTGAGCCTGGGACTCCCGGAGTACCTAGTTCTGCATTTACTTATGGGTGGTGCCACTGAGCCCTAGACCTGAGTTCAAATTCAGCCTTTGGTACTAGCACTAGGGAAGCCACTTAACTGCCTCAGTTTCCTCAACTCTACCATGAAGGGGAGGGAGGTAGGAATAATCGCACCTTCCTCCAGAGTTGTTACGAAAATCAAAGGAGATGACATTTGTAACGTATTACATACTATAGAAGTATTAGCTATTCTTAATCTTATTATTAACCAGCCTCAGACACTTCCTAGCTGGGTGAGTCTAGCAAATAATTTAACCTCTATTTGCCTCATGAAATGGAGATGATAATAGTACCTTGAAGAGTTATTGTGAGAACCATATAAATACTTTCATCGTATTCATCTTTCTGGGATCCTATTTGGGGTTTCCTTGGCAAAAATATTAAAGCGGTTTGACATTTCTTCCTCCAGCTCATTTTAAAGAAGAGAAAACTGAGGCAAACAGGGTTACACAACTAGAAAATATCTGAGGCTGGATTAAATTCAGGGATATGAGTCTTCCTGACACCAGGGGTTGCTCTCTATCTGCTGCACCACTGCGTATTATTAAGGGTGCCAAATGTCTTATCATACCTCCGGTAACATGGACATATTGGCTGTGGGACTCAGGGCAAGTCAGTTTGTCAAATGCCTCTGGCAGCTCTCTCTTAAGAGATAACTTACCTGAACTGCTAATCTGCAGTTCATCTACACACAGATGAAATTATAAGTCTCAGGAATTCCCCTAGTTTTCCTGAGTAGGAAACAGATCAGGAGATATGAAATTGACACCCACTTGTGCAAGTGGTAAATGTCAGAGCCTGGCAACCAGTATGTTAATTATTTCCAATTCATTCTGTAAATAAGCTTGTCTATATATACTTTTTTTTTTTTTTTTTTTTTTTGCTTTTTGCTGAGGCAATTGGGGCCAAGTGACTTGCCTAGGGTCACACAGCTAGGAAGTGTCTGAGTTCAGATTTGAACTCAGCTCCTCCTGACTTCAGGGCTGGTGCTCTAACCACTGCGCCACCTAGCTGCCCCTCATATATACTTCTTTAAGAACTCCTTAAGAGCAGGAGCTGTTTTTGTCTTTCTTTGCATCTCCAATACTTATTAAGCACATAGTAGGGGCTTACTAAAATGTTTATTGACTGACTCCAAATTTAAGATTCTTTTCACAACAAATCTCTGGATCTTGGCTGATGGAACTAACCTCCCAGAGGAAGGAGATACTTTTGCTGTCATGAGCATCTCTTTTGTTGCTAATCTAGCTCTACAATTTAGAAATCATGAAGTAGATCATAGAATTTTAGAACTAGAAGAAGTTTTATTGTTATCCAATCCAACTTCCTTGCTTTAAAAATAGGGAAATTGGGGTCCAGAGATATCCTGAATTTGCTTAATTAAGGACACTGCTGTGCACCAAGCTTTATAGAGAAGAAAGGGCTGAAACTGCCTCCAATCTTTCAGACTCTAGAGCGTAAGGCCAACAAATAATCTTTAATATAAGGTATGTAATAGGTAACTTCTCAGCAGCAACAAAAGGAGATTTCTTAGAATTCCATGACCTTATTTCTCAATATAATTGCAAGAGAGTATAAGAAGAATTGTAATAATATTAGCTAATCTTTAAGAATATTAAAGTTCACTCTCACAATAAATTCTTAAAGTAGATAGTATTATTATTGTTATTTCATTTTATAAATAAGGGAACTGAGGATCAAGAGGTTAACTCCCGAGAGCAAGTATCAGAGACAGAATTTGATAAAAAATCTTCTTGACTGCAAGGACAGTTTACTTGCCAATATATCCTCTGCCTTTCTATATGTAACATAAAAATATGTGAAACTTTGCTTCACATTCTCTATTTTCTGTTTGGAACAGAGAATTCAAAGAGTGAATCAAGAATCTGAAAGAAAATGCCCAGAAATTAAAATGTAGAGGTTGTTAGATGGGACAATGGATTCAAGGTAGAATGATGGATTTAGAGTCAAGTCAAATCCTACCTCCATCATTTATTAGCTGTGTAATCCTAGGCAAGTGACTTAATCTCTGTCACCCTCAGTTTCCCCAGTTTCAATATCCTCGCTGGGATATTGCCTCAAAGAATTGTGAGAATCAAATAAGATAGTATATTTAAAACACTTAATAAATATATGTGTATGTGTGCATATACATTATATGTATATATACACACATACATATATTTGCATGTTATATGTATATAAATCATTGAAGAAGGAAGGGTAAGGGAAAAGCATTTATATAGCACCTATTGTATGCCAGGCATAGTGATAGGTCCTTTACAAATATCAACATATTTGATCCTCACAATAACACTGCAAGATAGGTGCTGCTGACAAATTAAAGGACTTGTCCAGAATTTAACAACTAATAAATATCTGAGGTTAGATTTGAATTTAAGCCCAGTGAGCCACTTGGCTACCTTTAATTATCATTCTATTGTTGTGAATTACCAAATTCAGGATGAAGCCTGAAAAATATATCTCAGTCTGCTCTCCAAGGACTACTAGAACAATTCTAAATCTATGGAGAAGAGGAATCTCCATCAGAAGACAGTTATACTGGACTGTCACACTATGGGAAGGGGTCACCTTGGAAGATAAACAGCAGATTCTCTCATAATAGATTCCAGCAAATTTCTTTTAACCATACTATACCATCTGTATAATAATAATAATAGCTAGCATTGATATAGCACTTAAAGTTTTTTACAAATGTTATCTTTTTCTACCTCACAAATACCATGACAGAAAAGTGCTCCCATATGCATTTTCCTGATGAGGAAGCTTCAAAAGCTCCACAGTGTCTGCTTCAGCTGCGTTCATGGCTTTTGGAGTAAATTGTTTTCCACAGGGAAAAGTTTTCACATGCATGGAGTACTCAGCCCCTAACTCACTGAGGTTTGAGGCCTGTCAATGATGCACCCTGGGCCATAGTCAGTAATCTTGACTTTTGTCCTACCATTGGACTTGAATGACACAGGAAGAGAGTGCAGATGACAACTTTGCTCAACTCTGTCTCATTTAAAACCAGTTAAGGAACAAATTAAGACATCACTCTGTGATGTAATAGTTTTCAAAGAAAAAACAGCAGATGAGAAAACTGAGGCAGACAAAGATTAAGTGCTCACCCAGCTCACCCAGCTCACCCAGTCTGTTACAGGATTTAAATTCAGGTCTTCCTGCCCCTAACACCACTTTATCCACTGCACGACTATCTCCAGCTGCCTATTTGTTCATAACAGGCATTAGAGGAGTCCAGGAGAATTGAGAAGGCAAGGAAATGTCAGTTGGACAATTCTCTCTTCCTCCTGATCCTTTCACTGTACTGAGGGTTTCCAAATTCCAGATATTGAAGACATGGCAGTCTTAAACTTAGCCCACACTACCTCAAAGCAAAACTGTCAAGGAGAAGTCTTCTGCCTGGCCCAAGCCTAAGCAGCCATTTGAGTGAGTATCAATACTGTGTTTAATATCTTTCTATTTCTGGTGGTAATATACTCAAACTATAATGAATATATATTTTTTTCTTTTGGATCACACAGCATGGAAGGAATAAACAGCTTAAATAAACAACTTAAAGAAACAGCTTAAAGAAAAATGAGATGAGCAATATTTGGAGTTTTTCCTGATGCTTAGAACTTCCATTTAGAACCAGAAAGGTTCTATATCCAATTACTTCATTTTACATATAAGAACCTGAGGACCAGAGGGATTACATGATTTGGTAATAAGTAATATAGGTAATAGATAACAGAGACTGAATTTAAAATTAGAGGTCCCTGATTCTAGATACAGTGTTCTTTCCACTGTCATGTCATGCTTTTCCAAAAACAAAGACAGAGAAAGAGAGAATGAGAAAGAGAGACAGAGACAGAGACAGATTCAGAGACAGAGAGAGAGACAGAGAGAGAGAGAGAGACAGAAAGAAACACAAAGACAGAGGCAGAGAGAGGCAGAGGAAGAGAGAGACAAAGAGAAAGTGGGGGGAGGAAGGGAGAACAGGTACACAAAAAAAAGTGAATGAAAAAACACCACTAATTACCAAGTCATGTGCATACTTTCAAATCTATGCATATGTTGGGGGTATCACTGAAGAAAATAGAAGGAAAGAGGTAGGGTTTTACAGACTACATCTTCACAGTTAATTGATTAAGAAGCATTCCCTCTATATCTACTAATTCTTAATTACAAAAAAGTATTCAGCTCTCAGAACAAAATACAGTCTTAAGGTCTCTCCTTAAACAGAATGTCTCCTGTATATCTTATCATACAGGATAACAAGATTGATATGATAATCATGGAGATTGTTTTGTTCAATGATCCACCAAGAATCAACATCAAATGAGGTTTAAAGAAAAAAAAAAAAGCAAGGCATATGCTCACTAATGTAATTCACTTGTTTCATGGAGAAGGTCCTATACAAATGGAAAATTTTCCATTTCACTGGAGAGGTTCTCCAAATGCTCTCCTTGTAGATGTCACTTTGTTAATTTTCTCAAGACTAGAATACTGTGATCTCCTCAATGAGATCCACAGCTATTCAAAAGAGATCTGCATAGCAATTCACAACAGAAAAACAAAATGTGCGAAGATGAGAAAATGAAGACTATTACAACAAAAAAATATCAATAAAATTGTTAATATAAAAACTTAAACGTCTGTTATAATAACGCTGATATATCATTTTGTTTTTATCAACACGGATTTAAAAATTAAACCTAATTCCTCCCAGAAATGGAATTTGTGATTCATGTGCTCAGGACTATCACATAATGTGGTTCATATGGACATCTTTCCCAGCTACTAGTGCTTCCCCTCTTAAGATTGCCTTATATCTGCTATTTATATCTTATATATACTTACTTATGTACAGTTGTCTCCTCCATTAGAATATAGCTCTTCGAAGAAAGGAGCTAAGGTTTTTTGTAATTATTTTAAAATTCAAAAGATTTGTAAAGGGTTTTGCAAATTTTAAAGAGGGATAGAAATAAATGCTAGCTATTTTTGTAACCCCCAAAGCTAGCCCAGAGCCTGGCACAAAGCAAGCATTGAATAAAGACTTGCTGGTTGCTTATTTTAGAAACAATTGATATTTCTGGAGATTAATATAGAGAATTCACAGAGTGTGTTTTTTTGTCTCAGTGACCTCCAGAGACCAGAATTTTATTCCACTGAACTTAACAGCTCTAAAATAAATCAGCCATTCTATTATATTCTTATTATTTCTTATTTCTTATTATTAATAATGGTACATAATCATTACTAGTCCCAGTAGTTACCCCTACAAAGAACTGTTACCACTACCAAGAAGAGAAGAGTCTGAGAGACACAGAGAGAAAGAGAGAGGTTATCAGCTTCAAAGACCAGAAAGGAAGTTCACTAAAATAGACTGGAGAGGAAATGCTTTTTCAGAGAAAGCCATGGGATTGTAGTGACCCCAAGCAATTAGGAAGCCTACTCCATGTGTAATTGAAAAGACAACGATTTATTTAAAGTAATAATATCTATGACTCTGCCAATTTATAAAGTATCTTCTTTGAGTTATTTCCCAAGGAGTCACAGTTCAAAAGGCTCACAATTAGCTGCTAATAGTTTGAGGAAAATGAGCAAGAAATGTCTTTTCTATTTATAATCTAACTAGTCTGTTTAAAATGTTAGCCACTGAATTTCTCAATTGCAGCTCCATGCTGCTGTTGACTTCAAGAAGAGGTGATTTCTGAAAGAGTGATCATTTATTAACTTTCCAAAAACCAATCAAATGATCCTCACCTTTTTCAAAATAACTCAGCTTCTTTCTGTTAAAGTGATATGTTAGGGGCCTCAGTCATGAATGAGTGAAATTATAGGAAAAACAGCAGGATTACAACTGTCAAAAATTTTATGAGGCAGTTCCTGAAGCTTGCTGTCAGCAAGGTAGCCAGGGAAATTAGTCTTAAGAGTGCTTCAATCTATTATTAAAAATTTTCTTGTCAATAGGTTTCTCCTTCACTCTTTCTCCCTGGATTTCCTAACCTGTTTTGCATATTCCATTTTACATGTTTAAATTTTAAAAAAGAAGTCGATGTAAATGTCTTTTAAATTGACACTATCACAAGACATTGAAGTCCCCATGAATAAGTTACTGCACTCTGACATTTGGAAGTAATCATCACAGAGACAGTATAATGTCAGCTTGATATTTCTCATACTATAAAAATATCAGCCACATGTCAAAGATCTAAATTCAACCTTAATGCAATAAATTTTTTTGTATTCACAGACTACTGAAAATGCTAAATATTTAAATATGGAATGAATTTTTGCAGTTACAACATAGCCTTCATATCTATTATTATTAAATTGGAAGTCACAATTCTTTTTCTTCTTCCCCTTCATTCTCTTAATATTCTTTGAACTGTATAGTTTTTGATGAAGCAATACTAGCTATATATTGTTTCTCTATGCGTGTTTCTCCAGAGCTCAAGGAAAAGAAAAAGAGTTTCAGGTTTCTCATTGCTATTTACCCTACAATTTTTAACAGATTTAGCTTTGACATGGCTCTTAACTCTTCAGGAGATATTGTCTACACTTCTACATTTCTATAAATATTTGATTATTTACTTTGTCTCAAGAGAGGGAAGGAGAAAAAAAAAACACTTCACTTTCTATTAAATTGGATCAGTCAGTGCTTTTTTGAACTTTTACCTCATCAGTTTGGGACTTTCCTCCAACAACACAGGACATAACTAATCCATATCTACCCCAACCTATATGACTTTTACTCATGTCTTACCACTCAGCCCATCACATCAACTCAAGACCATTCTCTTGACATTGCATGGATACCATTGGAGCAAGTGGGCTATTCATCAACAATCCCTCTCTTTTACTACCTAAGTCATTTTTTTTGTTATGAGAATTCTCTAATAAGATCTTTTATTATTTTATTAAATTTTATTTTAATTCTAAACACCAGGTTGAATGGTCATTTGCATACACATAGAACAGGGGAAAAAGTATTATACATGAAAATGCTGGTCTCTATTATGTAATAGTTTGCCTTCAAAAAAAAATATGTAATTTTAATTTAATCTGTTCTTTTCATTCTGCTCACTTCCCCCTGCATTGGTTCACTGGTCTTTTCAGATTTCTTTGAAACCATATTCTTCATCATTTCTTATAGCAAAGTAGTAATTCAGTACATTCATATGCCACAATTGGTTTAGCCATTCCCCAAATGATGGACCCATAATTTTCAAAGTTGTCCTGCCTGTCTCATATTGTTTCTGGCTTCCTTTTTATTTTATTCTCTTTACTTAAAATAAGGAAGAAGAACTTTTAATTATCCTTTTATCTTCCTCTCTTTTTTTGTTGGTCCTACCCCATCCACCCACCCAATCTCCCTCACACATTCCCATCCCATATGAAAAAAACAAAATAAGCCTCTTGTAATAAATATATATAGTCATGCAAACCAAATTTCCACATTGAGTATGCAAAAATGTATATTTATTCTATTTATTGAGTCTAATATATCTTTGTCAAGAGATGGATAGCAAACTTTATCATCAGTTTTCTTGAATTATGGTTGGTCATTGCATTAATCAGATATCTCAAGTCTTTCAAAGTTGCTTTTTATTTACAATGTTTTTTATTATATAAGTTGTTTTCCTGGTTTTTCTCCCTCTACTCTATCAATTTATACAGATCTTCCCAGGTCTTTCCATCATTTTTACAGCTCAATAATATTCCATTACACTGGTATTCCACATTTTGGTTATTTCACTATATATGAATGCTCCTTGCAATTTCTAGTTCCTTGCTACTACAAAAGGAACTGATATAAATATTTTTCTACAAGGTCTTTTTCTTCTTTAATCTCTTTGGAATAGAGGCCTAGTATTGGTATGGCTATGTCAAAAGATATTCACAGTTGTTTTTTGTTCCTTGTTTGTAATGTGTTGCAACCCTTTCAGCCTATTGTATGCCCATTGCTTTTGGATCATCTCTAACTTCAGTTCTTTGGAGACTACAATGTTCCTTGATTCCTAACCATACAAGATCATCGAAGAGTATTGGTATTAAAATAAAATAAATAAATGAAGTTTGGGATCATTTAAATATTGTACAAGGATTATCCAACCAGGTAAATACCTATAAATAGTTTCTGATAAAATTTATAATAGATGATTGATTTAGCTCTTCTCAGAAATACAGTGATCCAAGACAATTTCAAAAGATTCATGATGGAAAATGCCATCACATTTAGAGAAACAATTATGAAATCTGAAATGCAGATCAAAGAATACTATTTTCACTTTTTTTTCTTTTTTGTGGCTTTTCCCTTTTGTCCTGTTTCTTCTTTCACAACATGACTAATGTGGAAATATGTTTTCATAATTGCACATGTATAATCTTTAACAGATTGCTTATTGTCTTGAGAAGGAGGCAGGAAAAGGAAGAAGGAAGAAAAATTTGAAAGTCAAAGTCTTATTAAAAATGAATATTGAAAATAATCTTTACATGTAATTGGAAAAAAACAAAATACTATTTGTCAATAAAATAAAATTTATAGTAGAAAAGGCACATACACTTTGGAGGATTTGGAAATTATACCTGCTTATCCAATTCCTAGAATATTATAGAAATATGATCATAAAAATAAAAAAAAGTATTCAAGTTTTAAAAAAAATTATGGGAAATTCAACAACAATGAAGAGTGAAAAGGTCGTTTCTACATGCCATTAAGGTGCATTGGATCAAAGATTATGCTCAGCGGTAACATCCTTTTCAATAGCTGGGTCAAAGGTTATACACAATGATAAAATTTTATCACAGTGATATCATCTTTATTACAATGAAGTCAAAGGGTATCCACAGTGATCACAGCTTTTCCTAGTGTAATAGCTTTCTTGTAATTTATTGCAAACCTTTCAGTTCACTGTGTCCTTTTCCATTGCTCTCTTTGGAGACTGCAATGTTCCATGACTCTCAACCATACAAGATAACCCAAAGAGTATTGGTCCTAAAAAGATGGCCCTTTGTTTCAGAGGGAAGGGGGTGATTTAAACAATAGTGTAATTGTAGCCACTACTCTGGCATCACTGTCACAAATGTCTCTGCTACATGTCCCAGGCAGAGTTAGTTCTAGGGATAGCCTTGGAAAGTTGGGTTTGTCTTTCTCTGATGCTATCAGTTTGTGCCCATGTTCTAGTGTGTGATCCTCCCACTATGACCTACCTTTTATTAGTGCTCCAGTTTCATTTTACCAATGAACATCAATTGGCTTATATATCATTTTAGCTTTTGATTAAAAATTTCTGAATAAAAGATGTCTTTTTTATTTTTTAATAAAATTTTTTTTATTTTCAAAACATATGCACGGATAATTTGACAACATTGACCTTTTCATATCCTTGTGTTTGAGATTTTCTCCTCCTTCTCCCCACTCCCTTCCCTAGATGGCAAGCAATCCAATATGTATTTTAAATGTTAAAATATATGTTAAATCCAATATGTATAAACATATTTATACAATTCTCTTGCTGCAAAAAAGAAATCAGATCAAAAAAAGAAAGTAAATTAGTAAGAAAACAAAATGCAAGTGAACAACAACAAAAAGAGTGAGAATGTTGTATTGTGATCCATATTTAGTTCTTACAGTCCTCTGAGTGTAGATGGCTCTCTTCATCACAAGATCATTGGAACTGGTGTCAATCAAAAGATGTCTATTTTTAAAATTTCAGAACAAGATTATAAGCCTCCTCCCTCTTCCCAAAACTTCAGGGTCACCCTTTTCTCTTACTTTCTTTAAAGAGAATGAGTTGGTTCTTATTCTATGTAGCATTTGTCTTGGATGTGACAACAATCCAACTCCAATGTCTCAGGGCTTCAAAGCTGAGCCAATTGTCTAAAAAACTCTGGCACTTCTGGATAGCTGGCTTTCCTGATCTTTTGAAATTCACAAGGCTTCCAATCTCCTTCACTTAAAATCAAAAATGCAACTGAAGCAAAAAAAAAAAAACTAAGACCAAATGTCAGCCTTCCCCAACAGCTGTTTCTCTCCTCTCACTCGATTAAGTGAACTTGCTTACAAAATATCTATATCTGCTCCAAAGCCTACATAGAGACTGCATCAGAAGCACTGTAAGCATACTCAAAAAGATGTAACTTGTCATCCAGTGCCCAATTAATTACCCAAGTTACCCAACCAGGGGAAAATGTCAACATAAGTTCATAGAAAAAAAAAAAAAACAATCAAAAGAAGAGCCGGAAGAATTGGCTTTCAATCCTATCTCAATCACTTGCTCAATATGTGAATTTAGGCAAGTCAAATAACTTTTTTTTTCTACTTATAGCTATGCAAAACTATCCATCTTTTACTCAGATTCCAGAGATTTAAATGTTATGTGCTTGTTCCACCCACTTCAACTTATTTTGGCTCAAGTTTTCAGAACAACTTAAGTCAAAAGCTCTCATTGCTTTTTATTCAACCTTATTGGTAAAGTTATCTCCCTTACTCTATATCTGATCTACTGAGTGCTAAACTCAACTTTTAAGAGCTTGGTAAACACAGAAAAACATAATGGGAAAATTATTAATTATTATGTTATAGTTTTTCTTTTCTTATACTAGGGTTTCTCCTAAAGCCATTTGAAAAGCTGAGGAAGGAGAATTCACTTTCACTTATCAGGAGAGAAGCTTTTTTGTGTGTGGCAGGTTCTTCAACTAGGCCTGAAAGCTGGAGTACTTTTTCTTTTTTTTCCTTTTTTTTTTTTGGCAAGACAACTATGATTAAGTGACTTTCTCAGGGTCACACAGCTAGGAAGTGTTATATGTCTAAGGTCATATTTGAATTCAGGTCCTTCTGACTTGAGGGCCACTATTCTATCCACTGTGCCATTTAGCTGCCTCAGAAGCTGGAGTTCTTAACTTTTTTGTATTGTATCAATCTTTAGCAGTCTGGTGAAGTCCTGTGGAACCATTCAGGATTATGTTTTTAAATGCATAAAATAAAATACATAGAATTATAAAGAATACCGATTATATTGAAATAAAGATGTTTTTCCCCATCCAAATTCATGGAAAGTTGGTATAGATAGGGAATAGGAAAATTATAAGGTCAATTTGTGAAGACTTCCAAGATACTTGGCCTCTTCTGTGGGCAATAGGAAGCTATTTAATGACATAGAACAAAAGAGTTCTTTTAGGAATGATTTTTACAAAAAAAAAAAAAAAACAGGATTTTAGAAAGGTTGTCTAGCAATGGTATTCAGTATGGACTGAAACAGAGGCCGGGGACAAATTAATGGGTTATTGAAATAGCCAATCATCTATCAAAGTCCTTCCTTTCTTTAAGAATGAAAACATAGTGGCACATATAGGATGAAGGTAAACGGCTGGAGCAGAAAATATTATGCTTCAGGTGAACAAAAAAAAAAAAAAGCAGGGGTAGCAATCCTTATCTCAGATCAAGTAAAAGCCAAGATAGATCTAATCAAAAGAGATAAGGAAGGAAACTATATTTTATTAAAGGGTACCATAGATAATGTAGCAATATCTATACTAAATATATATGCACCAAGTGCAATAGCACACAAATTCCTAGGGGAGAAATTAAGAAGAAATAGACAGCCAAACGATACTAGTGGGGGATCTCAACCTTGCTCTCTCAGAATTAGATAAATCAAACTACAAAATAAACAAGAAAGAAAGTAGGGAGATAAACCAATTGTTAGAAAAGTTAGGTATGATAGATCTACGGAGAAAGTTGAATGGAGACAGTAGGGAGTTTACTTTTTTCTCAGCAGTCCATGGAACCTATGCAAAAATTGACCATGTGTTAGGGCATAAAAACCTCAAAATCAAATGCAGAAAGGCAGAAATAGTAAATGCATCCTTTTCAGATCATGATGCAATAAAAATCACATGCAATATAAGGCCAGGAGAAAATAAACCAAAAGGTAATTGGAAATTAAATAATCTAATCCTGAAGAATGAATGGGTGAAAGAGCAAATCATAGACACAATCAATAATTTCATCCAGGAGAATGACAATAAGGAGACAACATACCAAAATTTGTGGGATACGGCTAAAGCGGTTGTAAGGGGCAATTTTATATCTCTAGATGCTTACTTGCATAAAATAGAGAAAGAAAGGATCAATGAATTGGGCTTATTATTAAAAAAAAACTAGAAAAAGAACAAATTAAAAACCTTCAATTAAATACCAAATTGGAAATTCTAAAAGTAAAAGGATAAATTAATAAAATTGAAAATAAGAAAACTATTCAGTTAATAAATAAAACTAAGAGTTGGTTCTACGAAAAAACTAACAAAATAGATAAGCCTTTAGTTAATTTGATAAGAAAAAGGAAAGAGGAAAATCAAATTGTTAGTCTCAAGAATGATAAGGGACAACTTTCCTCCAATGAAGAGGAAATTAGAGCAATAATTAGGAGTTACTTTGCCCAACTTTATGCCAGTAAGTTTGATAATCTAAATGAAATGGAGGAATATCTACAAAAATATAGATTGCCCAGGTTAACAGAAGAGGATATAAATTATTTAAATAGCCCCATATCAGAAAAAGAAATAGAACAAGCTATTAACCAACTCCCTAAGAAAAAATCTCCAGGGCCAGATGGATTTACATGTGAATTCTACCAAACATTCAAAGAACAATTAATTCCAATACTACACAAACTATTTGAGAAAATAGGGACAGAAGGTATACTGCCAGAATCCTTCTATGAGACCAATATGGTGCTGATAGCTAAACCAGGTAGGGTGAAAACAGAGAAAGAAAACTATAGACCAATTTCCCTAATGAATATTGATGCAAAAATTTTAAATAAGATAGTAGCAATGAGATTACAGAAAGTCATCCCCAGGATAGTACACTATGACCAAGTAAGATTTATACCAGGGATGCAGGGCTGGTTCAATATTAGGAAAACTATCAGCATAATTAATTATATTAATAACCAAATTAACAAAAACCATATGATTATCTCAATAGATGCAGAAAAAGCCTTTGATAAAATCCAACACCCTTTCCTATTAAAAACACTAGAGAGTATAGGAATAAATGGGCTTTTCCTTAAAATGATCAATAGCATCTATTTAAAACCATCAGCAAGCATCATATGTAATGGAGACAAGCTCAAACCATTCCCAATAAGATCAGGAGTGAAACAAGGCTGCCCACTGTCACCATTACTATTTAATATTGTATTAGAAATGTTAGCTTTAGCAATAAGAGAAGAAAAATAGATAAAAGGAATCAGAGTAAATAATGAAGAAACCAAATTATCACTCTTTGCAGATGACATGATGGTATACTTAGAGAACCCTAGAGACTCAACTAAAAAACTACTAGAAACAATTCACACCTTTAGCAAAGTGGCAGGATACAAAATAAATCCACATAAATCATCAGCATTTTTATATATTACCAATAAAGTTCAGCAGCAAGAGATACAAAAAGAAATTCCATTCCAAATAGCAGATGATAGGATAAAATATTTGGGAATCTATCTGCCAAGGAAAAGTCAGAAACTATACAAACTAAATTACAAAACACTTTCCACACAAATAAAATCAGACCTAATCAATTGGAAAAATATTAAGTGCTCATGGGTAGGCAGAGCGAACATAATAAAAATGACAATACTACCCAAACTAATCTACTTATTTAGTGCCATACCAATCAAACTCCCAAGAAATTATTTTACAGATCTAGAAAAAATAGTAGCAAAGTTCATTTGGAAGAACAAAAGGCCAAGGATTTCAAGGGGATTAATGAAAAAAAAAAAGGCAGATGAAGGTGGCCTTTCTGTACCAGATCTAAAACTATATTATAAAGCAGCGGTCATCAAAACCGTTTGGTACTGGCTAAGAAATCAGTGGCACAGGATATGTTATCAGGACAACCTATGCATTAACCTTAACAATTTAGTTTTTGATAAACCCAAAGACCCCAGCTTTTGGGATAAATACTCTATATTTGGCAAAAACTGCTGGGAAAATTGGAAACTAGTGTGGAAGAAATTAGGACTTGACCCATACCTAACACCACATACCAAGATAAGATCTAAATGGGTTCATGATCTAGATATAAAGAGGGACTTTGTAAGCAAGTTAGAGGAATGTAATATAGTTTATCTCTCAGACCTGTGGAGATGGAATAAATTTATGTCCAAAGAAGACCTGGAACTCCTAATTGAACACCAGATGGATAATTTTGATTATATTAAGTTAAAAAGTTTCTGTACAAACAAAACAAATGCAGACAAGATTAGGAGGGAAGCATCAAATTGGGAAATCATCTTTACATTTAATGGTTCTGGTAAAGGCCTCATTTCTAAAATATATAGAGAATTGTCTCATATATATAAGAATTCAAGCCACTCTTCAATAGATAAGTGGTCAAGGGATATGAACAGACAATTTTCAGATGATGAAATTAAAACCATCTCTAGTCATATGAAAAGTTGCTCCAAATCACTATTGATCAGAGAAATGCAAATTAAGACAACTCTGAGATACCACTACACACCTGTCAGATTGGCTAAAATGACAGGAAAAGATAACGATGAATGTTGGAGGGGATGTGGGAAAACTGGAACACTAATACATTGTTGGTGGAACTGTGAACGGATCCAGCCATTCTGGAGAGCAATTTGGAGCTGTGCTAAAAAAGTTGTCAAACTGTGCATACCCTTTGACCCAGCAGTGTTTCTACTGGGCCTATATCCCAAAGAGATCTTAGAGGAGGGAAAGGGACCCACATGTGCAAGAATGTTTGTGGCAGCCCTTTTTGTAGTGGCTAGAAACTGGAAACTGAAGGGATGCCCATCAATTGGAGAGTGGCTGAATAAATTATGGTATATGAATGTTATGGAATATTATTGCTCTGTAAGAAACGACCAGCAGGACGATTTCAGAGAGGCCTGGAGGGACTTGCATGAACTGATGCTGAGTGAAACGAGCAGAACCAGGAAATCATCATACACAGCAACAATAGTATTACATGATGATCAATTCTGATGGACATGACTCTCTGCAACAAAGAATTGTCTCAAACCAGTTCCAATTGTTCACTGAAGAAAACCATATACACCCAGAGAGAGGGATATGAAATATGGACCACAATGTAACATTTTCATGATCTTTATTGACATTTGCTTGCATTGTGTTGCCTTTCTCTGATTCTTTTTTTTTTGTTGTAGATAGGATTTTTCTTGCATAACTTCTCAAGCATTTCAACATTATTAACATGTAGTGGACTTCCTGCCATCTAGGGGAGGGGAGGGGACTGGGGGTAAAATTTGTTAATGGAAAGCTTTATAAAGATCAACGCTGGGGAACTACCCATACCTATGTTATACAAATAAAAAGCTTTAATAAAAAAAAAGAAGAATGAAAGAAAAAAAAGAACAAAAATTTAAAAAAATAAAAAGCTTTAATAAAAAAATAAATTTAAAAAAAGAAAAGAATGAAAGAAAGGTTAACTGTAGTCATCTTGCTCTATATCTTGCCACTGGACCTAGAAGAATAGCACTGGAACTCATGAAATGCTAAAGAGCCTAAAAGAAAGTGGCTAGCATGGATCTTTCATGGAATTTGTGGAAGGACATAGACAAAAATAACTCATGCTAAAAAAAAAGTCTCTATCACTGGAGGAATTAACCACATTGATGAGGTCATGGGTCAACAGAAGGGCCCATGACTTTATAATTCTGAGCCATGTGAATAATCAAAAGAGCTAGAATCACCAAGTTTAACAGAGCTTCATCCTGCCTTGGAAATGTCCCTCTCGTTTATTTCAGGTCAATATATGACTGTGTAGGGACAATTCTTCAGCAGGGATCTGCCAAACATTATTCTTCCTGATCAGCAGAGAATAGTCTTTTTTTCTCTATTACCACGTGTGAATCTTCATCTTCTTTCCTTGGATTACACGAAATTGCATTATCCTAAAAGAATATAGCTCCACCTAATAATAATGACAATACTTTTTTGTTGTTGTTCAATTATGTTTGATTCTTCATAACCCCATTTAGGGTTTTCTTGTCAAGGATGGAGAAAGATGAAGAGGAGAAAGAAGAGAAGTAGGAAGAAAAAGGAGAAGGAGTAAGAGGAGAAAGAGAACAAGAATAAGAAGAATCAGAAAAAAAGAAGCAATAAGAGTGAGAGGTTTATGTTGTAAGATTTTTTTGTTTTTGTTTTGCTAACCATTAGGAATTAGCTTTTTCTCCTTTTATGAAGACTAAAAATAAATCTAAAAACTCTATTTTACCTCTCTAGACTAGAACACATCATCTATAATGTATATTCCTGCTCTGACAGTTACTAGCTCTATGACCAATGTCAGATTATTAACTTTCATGTAATTTTCCTCTTCTGTAAAACGAGAATTATAATAGTACTTGTAGTACCCACCCAATAATAACTCACATTTATGTAGCACTTAAAGGTTTACAAAGTCTTCATTTACATTGTGTCACATGACCTCAACAATCCTGTGTAGCTGATAGGTAGGTGGTGCAGTGGATAAAATTCTGGGTTTGTTATCAAGATTTGAGTTCAAATCTACCCTCGGATACCTACTAGCTTTGTGTGCATGGCAAGTAACTTAACTTCTTCCTGATTGCCAGTCCAATGCTTTATGTACTATACAGTGCTGTCTCCACCAGGGTTGTTGTGAGAAAAGTCCTCTGTAAACCTTGAGAACATTATAAACAGACAGACAGAAAGATAGATGGATGGACGATAGAAAATTAGATATGTGAGTTATCATTATTATTAGCATCATTTTTTCTATTATAATCTTACATTTAATTTGTTATCATTACTTTAAGTTATACAAAAATTTTTAAAAGATATCTTGGATGTTATTTAATCCCTTATTTTATAGATCAGGAAATTGAGCCCATGAGGTGAAATGAATGCCCAAGCTTACATAGAGAGTAAAATGAACAGCCTAAGATCTGAAACCAGGTGCTCTGACTCTAGAAATGATGCTCTTTCCTAACTTCAAAGAGAAATTATTGTACCTAACTTTAGTGGGTTCATGATGTCATCCACATGGGCTTTCAGCAAGGTATATTGAACCTGTCTACAACTTTTAGTTTGTCTGATTCTTTGTGACCCCACATGGAGTTGTTGTGTGTTTTTTTTTGTTTGTTTGTTTGTTTGTTTGTTTTTTTGCAAAGATACTAGAGTGGTTTGCCATTTCCTTTTCCAGCTCATTTTACAGATGAGGAAACTGAAGCAGAGTGTAAGTGATTTGCCTAAGGTTAATAAGTATCTGAGGCCAGATTTAAATTCAGAAAGATAAGTTGTCTTGACTCCAGGGCTGGTGCTCTATCTACTGTATCACCTAATTGCCCATACTTCCCTATTACTCATTAGTATTTTTATTAATTCTTATTAGAGTACTATTCTAAGCTTGCCAGAATGTCAATTATGTTTTCAGTGCTAAGGCTCCAGAATTCACACCTCTGCACCAGCACTGCCATGAAATCTATCCTCAGGATAGATTAAGCTCTGTTCTTTAATGATATTATGAGATAGTGATGGGAAAAGGAAGGACATGGAGACACAAGAATGTCCCTAAATACAATATAAACATGCTGAGATTCTTCCACTTACTTTCTCCTTTTATGTTTATTTCTAGTCTCCACCCTTTCTTTTCTAGAAAATCTTAGATAAATCAGACTGCTCTGCTGGGATATGTAGTATCAAGACTTCAATGTCCTTAGTTAGACCTCATTCTTTGTAAGGCAGGACACATGAATGGGCAGTCTAACTCATGTATCACCTCCAATAAGACATCCTAGATTCAGATTAATGTAGAAAAGGTAATACTATCATTTTTAATAGTGATTACTCAGAATTGTCGCTCTTAATTAGCAGCATAATATAAAAGTTAGAATGGATTTTAAGGTAATCCTCATCTGTGAGTGTGAAATGTGATGGATGAAGTTTTCACATTGCTGAGAAGAAGCCAAAACACAAGTAGTAGACACAGAGTATTTATATCCCAAGTTGAAAGAAGAAACTCTGTTACCTAATCTGTTTTGACTGTAAATATACCACACTTCATCCTGGAATTATAACTAGAGTTTTCTGTTTACTATGTGATCTTATTAATAATTTTTTAAAATCTATAAATCATTTGTAGAGGTAACAGTTTTGTCTTACTAAAATATTTCACTATATGAAAAGTTGCTTGTTTTTACTTTAAAATTTAAAAGGGATGGAAATTTTTTCTAGTGTCTCAACATGTTGATTATGTCATACTAGAAAAGTTCGTACAGGATCTCAGAACTAATGCACTTTTATGTATATGAAAATATATAGGAAGTATACTTAGCTCAAATTCAGATGAGAACTTTGTATTTTTATTCAATTTTGAGATGAGAAACAATGTACTGCCCATAAAAATGCATAGTTAAGGAGGGAGAAGCAGCCAGCTTTCTGATAATCCGAGAGAGAGTTTATATTTGTAGAATAAATACAAATATAAGAAGAACTGAGTTCAACCCTGGCCTCAGACACTAGTTGTGTGACTCTGGTCAAATCACTTAACCATTCTTGCTTCAGTTTCCTCATCTATAAAGAGAGCTAGAGAAGGAAATGGTAAACCACTATAGTATTTTTGCCAAGAAAACCCCACAGGGAGTCAGGAAGAGTTGAACATGATCAAAATATTTGAACAAAAAAACACTGATTAAAAAAGTAAACTAACATTGGAATTCTAACATGCCAACTCACACCTATAAAAATGGCAAAGATTCCACAAAAAATGATAAATGTTCCCTCCCAAATAAGCTGACAATCTTAAATCTCCTCATCAATCTGTTCAATTCAACTTTGGGAACTCAAGACCTTCCCAACTTTCTCAGCCTGCTCTCCCCTCAATTAAAAATCTGTAAGTAGGGCACTAAACTCCCAAAAACTTTCCTTAATCAGGGGCTTGACATGGACTCTCCAATTAACTTTCTACTTTCCATGTATAGTTCTAATCTGTTTGAACTCCAAGGAACATGATAACCCAGAACCAGTTGGAACCTCCCCCTTTCGGGTTGTGTGTGTGTGTGTGTGTGTGTGTGTGTGTGTGTGTGTGTGTGTGTGTGGTCTTCCCTCAATAGATCATAAACTCCTAGAATAGTAACTAGAACAGCGCAAGAGCTGACAGGGAAAGATTCATTGACTGTCCCTCCCCTTCTCCTGCCAATATGAGGGCAGCAAGTGAATTTAAAACTCTGACAGGATATTTTAGACTACCAGGAAGACAGTTCAGGCCTAGTATAGGTTGCAGTGCCTCTCAAGAGTCAGCCTGGGTGCTCTGAGTTTGGCAGCTTAGAGCCAGAGGCATCAACTGCCCTGAGAGTGCTCTAAGTGTGCTACTGTGAGATGAGGGAGGAAGCAGCAGAGATATTTGTGCTTGAAACAATCAAGTCCAGTCTAACAAGGAGAGTGATGTGAGAAGAGAGACTGGATAGCGGTCAGTCTATTACCTGTACCTAGGGCCTCCTCCAGAACCACTCCCTACTCCCACAAGCAAGAAACTCACTGTCTAGAACAGGATATCAGAATCGGAGCATCAGAGCCCCCTCCTGATTACCATTGCAGTAGGAGGGACAGATTATTGGGTAAATTACCAGGTGGATATAATCAATGAAATCATTAATCATTTGATATATCCACACAATAGTTGTTTTTGCCCATATAGATTTTGTAGATAAAAATGGTTCTGAATCTATAGAAGCATGAGTTGCCTCTCAACACATAGATCTTAACCATGTATATTTACCCTCCTTGTCCTTCCATGTGAGCGCCCTGGTTATATATGTTCCCCATGTACATATGTTCCATAAATGAAGTACTCTGCATGCCCAGTCTTCCCACTGAGGAAATGGATACACTTTTTTATTCTTTTGTGTGTGTGTGTCTCAACTTAAAAAAAATTGTATTTTCAATAGTATTTTAGTTTCTAGATACATTGTGAAGATGGTTTTCAACATTCATTTTTGTAAGGCTTTGTGACACAGATTTTTCTCTCGCCCTTTTTTACCTCTCCCCTCCCCAAGACAGCAAGTAATCTGACATAGGTTAAATATGTGCAATTCTTTAAAACATATTTTCATATCTGTATTGTTGTGCAAGAAAAATCAAATTAAAAGGGAAAAAAACATGAGAAAGAAAGAAGCAAACAAAAGCTGAAAATGCTAGGATTCAAACTACAGTCAGAATCCATAATTCCCTCTATGGATGTGGATGGCATTCTCCATTCTGAATCTATTGTAATTGTCATAAATCACCATTTTGTTGAGAAGAGCCAAGACTATTCAACTGATCATCGCATAAACTTGTTACAGTGTTCTCTTGGTTCTGCTCACTTTCCTCCACATCAGTTCATTTAAGTCTTTCCAGGCTTTTCTGAAATCAGCCTGCTCATCATTTCTTATAGAACAAGAATATTCCATTATAGTCATGTACCATAACTTATTCAGCCATTCCCTAACTGATGGACATCCAGGGAGTGGATGCAATTGGGGGTAAATGAGCTCCAGGTTTATGGGGAGGATATTTTATTACTATCATTTTGCCATACTAGTTTATTAAATGCCTTTGTTCCAAACTGGTTTTTTCTGAATGATTAATAAAATTAAACACACTGATGGGGATCCCTGATCTGTGATTTGAACAATATTCTGACTCACAAACTAAGAGATTATGGTTGAATTCTGTGGACTTATAAGTAAGATGGGCCTGTTAATTTTTATATATTTAGGTGTTTTCCTTAATTTTGTTGAGGAGTTATTTATTAGAATGTATATTAAATGCATACCTTGTAATTTTTATCTTATAAATTTTATATTTATTTATATTACATTATTCTGCCCTATTCATTGTATTTTTCCCACACATATCAGTATTTTTAAAAAAACTTTACTTCCCGATTTATATTTTAAAAGTATCCATTTATTGAGTTTAAGATACACAAAAATGTCCTTTTTGCAATTTCTCATCACTTAATAATGTAGTTTTTATTTTTTTCTTCCCATCCTGGAAGAATAAAAAAACAACAACATGTTATATTAGGATACTAAAAACTGAAATCTATTGATTTTAGAAGGAAAGACAAAAGCATTTCAATTCCTCTCATATTATATGACTAAAGATTTATTTCAGCTGCAAAAAATAAATGACATTATTCTGAAATTAGAATAGAAACACAAAGTACATTTCCTAATCTTAATGTCTTTGTCATTCCTGAGCCAAAAGTTGTTTGGCGCCATACCTGGAACTTACTCTCAAACCAGTTTCTTTTTTGATCCTACCCATTAGTGTCTTATTTCCCTATTTTTCATATTGCCCAACAAAATGTTTATTTCCATTTAGCTTTGCACAATTTATAGTTTAAAGATAGTTTGTGTATCTTCTTTTGGAGCAAAAATATGCACTGCAAAAATAACTTAGGGAAAAAATCTTATTTGCACATATATGTTAGGCAACATAGCCCTGACTAGTGAGTTTTCCCATATTGAGTGGATGTGTTAGATTCCTAGACTTGGAAGATCTAAGTTTAATTTTCAGATTCAATATTTACTAGCTTCTTTGAGACTGCTTTCTCATCTTTCAAATAAGGAGTATTGTTTGCTCTACCTGGCTCACCGGGGGAGCTTACTGATGTAGTTTCAGAATGGAGAGTGGAGGGTAATGATGTAATGATGTAATGAGTGGTAGATTTTCACAATCTGAAACTTGTATAATACCCAATCAGTGGGAAAACAGAATGGCTTTTGCTTCAGGATAGGAAATAAAAGACTGACTTTACATTCCAAAAATGTGCCTACTAGCAAGATGGCAGAATAAAACTTCATTAATGAAATATCAATTAAAAATTTAATTTTATTAATAAATAAAACATAATACAATTAATATATAATTAATTGATTGATTTTATTGAAAAATACTAATAAAAATCTAGGAATCTAGATTCATCAGTGAGACAGTGAAGTTCTTGGTAAGACATTTTTGTTTCCTACACAAAAAATTATTTTCTTTTTTAAGACTCTATCTCTTTGCCTGTGTGACCCTGGGCAAGTCACTTAACCCCAATTGCCCTAGCAAAAAGCAAAAAAAAAGAAAAAAAAAAAAAGACTATCTTTTTCTAGTTCTAGTTTTTCATGATGTTGTTTTTCTTGGAGGGTCCTTTTTTTTTAAAGTTTTTCTTCAATCTGTCTCATTTGATTTCTGAAGCCTTTTTGAGTTCTATGAATTCTCTCTGGGTAGGGAGTCATTTAATATTACTATTTGGGGTAGAAGTTTTTTCGCTCACTGTCCTCCTCTAAAAATGAACCCCCATCTTCTCTATTCCCACAGTAAGTTTCTTGGTTGGGCTCTTTCTTCTTTGCCAATTCATTTTTTTTAATGAGAAGTATTAGTGTAAGCACCTCTAATTTGGGGTTTTCTAATTTCACACTTTTTAATTCTTTATATTTTGTTTTGTTATTTCTTGGTATCTTATACCTTTAATGGCTTCTCCTTGCCCAATTCTAATTTTCAAAGAATTCTTATTTTCTTTTCTAGTTGGTTGACTTTCTTTTCATAAATTTCTTGTTTTTCTTGGATGGTTCTTATTTTTTGTTTTTAGTTTTTCCTCAATCTCAATCTTTCATGTTATTTTTGAAGTCTTTTTTTTTTGTTCTTCTATAAATTCTTTCTGTATTTACTGTATTTAACATTACTCTTTGGGGTAGAGAGGCTTTTTTTTACTTCATTGTTCTCTCTGAAGATGAACCCCAGTCTTCCTTATTTTCTAAGTAAGTTTCTACAATTGGATTCTTTCTCCTTTGCCTACTATTTGTTTTTCTAATTTTTTTTAAATTTCATAATTAGCTTTTTAAATTTTTTTTAGTGTAACCACCTCTGGTCCTGGGGTAGGTGGAGGAGGGATGTTTTATCTTAGTTCTCCTCTGCCCAGGAACCCTAAGCCAAAAGCTCCACTCTCTTGCTTTGTACCCTCAGCCAACATCATCCCTATCCCATGGCTTCTGCACTCACTGGCTGCTGGCTCTGTCTCACCCAGGGCTGCATCTCTACAGCACAGCTGGGCCTGGTTCCTGATCAGCAGAGGTTCCTTCAGACTTCCCTGACTTTGACTCAGACCCCCAATTCCCCACACTGTCTGTGAGGTGAAAGTCCCTGTGGTTGCAGCTGAAGCTCCCTCTGATCCCAGATCAGAGCCCCAGGGCTTCTGCTGGCGGTTTCACTGGAGTTAGCCTGAAGGTATTTGCTCTTCACATACTTCAACCCTGGGTCCTGGAATCTTTCTTCCAATCTTTTCCCAGGAGAACCCCTGGACTTTCCCAGGAGGACTGTTTCACCAGTCTGTGTTTGCCCTGAGATGCAATTTTGTTTTGTTTGTGGGGGAAATCTGTTGAGCTTTAAATTTTCTGACCTATTCTGGCATCTTCCCAGAAATCTTCCTGTCAACTTCTGCTAATCCAATTTCAGTCAAGAAATACTAGATTAAAAAATCTGGTCTATTCTAACATAAAGTGAAAGTAACACCTATGATTTTTTCTTCTTTTTAAAAATTTACTATTTTATTTTCCCCCAGTTACACTCGAAATAATTTTTAAACATTTAAAAAAATCCTTTCCTTCTTTCCCTTCCTCCTCATATTGAGAAGGAATATGTGAAGTTATGCAAAACATTTCTTTATCTCATATTGTGAAAGTAAACATATATCTCCCCCCCCAAAAAAAAGCCTCAAGAAAAATAGTGGGTTTTTTTAAGTATGCTTCAATCTATATTCAGACATATTCAGTTCTTTTTTCTGGGTGTGGAAAGCATTTTTTTTATCAAGAGTCCTTCAGAGTTGTCTTGAATCATTATATTGCTGAGAATAGCAAAGTCATTCATAGATGATTAGCTTGTATTATTGCTGTTGCTTTGTATACAGTACATTTCACTTTGCATGAGGTCATGGAAGTCTTTCCAGGTTTTTCTAAGAGTATCCTGCTCATCATTTTTTATAGCAGTAGTATTCCATCATTATCACATAGACAATTTATTCAGCCATTCCCCAGTTAATGAGCATCCCCTCAATTTCCAGGGTTTTGCCCCCAAAAAAGAGCCACTATAAGTAATTTTGTACATATAAGTCCTTTTCCTTTTCTTTTCCTTTTTGTCTTTTGGGATACATGCCTAGTAGTGGTATTGATAAGTCAAAGGGTATTCATGGTTTCACAGCCCTTTGGGCATAGTTCCAAATTGCTCTATAGAATTTACCTTTGATTTTGAGAGAACAGATTTCAAAGAGTTCAGAGAAAATATACCTAAAGATCCATGCTTAAAATTCTACAGGACAAACTGGTCAAAAAGGAAATGAAAACTTTCAAGAATAAAATTCTGATTGGATAGATGGAAACAATTCTGATAAGAATGAAAAGGGTGAGTAATCCAGAGAAATGGGGAAAAGCATTTCTATAACACCTACTATGTGCCAGGACTGTGTTAAGCTTTTTTTACATATATTATCTCATTTGATCCTCACAACCACCCTGGGAAATAGGTACTATCATTATCCCCATTTTACAGTTGAGGAAACTAAGGTAAACAAAAGTTAAGTGACTTGCTCAGGGTTACACAGCTAGTGAATATTTAAGACAGGTTTTGAACCCAGATCTTCTTGACTCTAAGTGCAGTGCCCTATCCACAACCAGTCACTTCCATATATGTGGGAATATATTAAGCACCTCTTAAATGGAAGTCTTTAAGCAAAAGTTGGATGATCATGAATTGGGTTTGTTGCAAAGGTGACTCTTATAGATTTATAAATTGTACTACATGACCTCAGACGTTCTTACTGAGGAATTCTATGACTCCTTATGCTTTATAACCACTGCTGGAAAATAACTCAAATCTATGGTATCATTTTTGGCAACCATAGGAAAGATGACATATTTAATACCAAGAAAGCATAATTCCACAAATAAAAGATTGCATGCTTTAAGAGGCTAAAGGGTCATTTCTAAGTGAACTCTAACTTAAGAATTTTAAATCTGAACTGCTAATCTGGAAAAAAGTCAGCAAAAGCAAAGTGACAAATCAAAATGCTTAGATATTACCTCAGCTGCATTTTCTTGTGTTAAATCATACTTTTGCAAGGAGTTTCCATAAAATATCCATTTTCTTCGTTTAAATACCATAGACAACATGTTAATAGGACTTTTAGAAGGCTATAATTTTGTGAAACTGTTTTTTTGAACACCATCAATTTTCAAAACCTACTGTCATCGTTTGTTAAGCTATACCATAAAAAATGAAGTTAGCTTTCAACCATCTGGCTGAAATTTATCTTGAAGCTCCTGAAATTTTAATCTTACTAAACAAGGTATGAAATCACAGGTTGGTCAACTTAATGCTGTTTTAAAAGGGAGTGTTAGAAAGTCATTTATTAACTCTGAATTTCAATAGCTTATCAAGCTACTTTATAAGTTTTCTTTGTTATCTTCACTTTTTCCTGTGTTAATTCCAAAAGTAAGAATATTTCTTTCTTCCTTTACTTTAGCTGAAACTCTTTCAGAAAATTCCCTGAGGAGTGACATTGCTAGAGGCAAGAAGGTACTTTTTCAGGATATAATTAATTACTGATTTTTAAAGTCACTCCTCCATGGATAATATGAAATCTTTAAACTAACTGTAGTCTTAATGACTAAGGCTAAAGCTAAAATGACTAACATTTGTTTAAATGGAATCCTTCTGGATAATTGAATTAAATGAGAAGAGGTATAGAATAGCTCCTAACATTATGGGGAAAACTTTGAAGTTGTATTTATTTGTGTGACTGCTCACTCCATATAATTACTTCCAAAGATATAATTATTTTTCTACTGATAATGAGGTTTGGCTACAAGTCATGGAACATTAGTTTCAATAATTTAAACTGATGATCAATCAGTAAATCTTTATTAAGGACCTCTACAATGGACGAAGTATTGTATAAACATTGAGAATACAAAGATAGAGATAAAGCTCACCTAACCCACTGTATCTAATCTTTAATATTTCATATCCTATTAAATTGTTCATCTGGGCCATCTTGCCTGATGCCACATGGTTGACCTCTTGCTCTAGACATAATAAAATAAACATTGTTATTACTTTAGGGAAATGGCATAGCAATTGGCCATTGCATAGATCAACTCATCATCCTTGGACTTCCCAGACTAAAATATCCTTTCCCAGCCACTACTCTTCATTTTGTATTAAATTACTCATTAGAAAGTAAATTTCTACTTTTTTTATTTCTATTTCTAACACCTAACCTAATTTAAAGCTTAATTGCTTTAAATTATTTTTCATTTATTTATGAAATTTTCCTATAAAGAGTTTATACTGTGTTAAAGAAAAACAACACATACATATATAAGTGTATACAAAAGATATACAAAGTCAAACAAAACCAATGCAGCCAAGATTAGAAGGGAAGCAGAAAGCTGGAGAAAAAATTTATAGCCAGTGTTTCTGATAAAGGCCTTATTTCTAAAATATATAGAGAATTGAGTCAAATTTATAAGAATACAAGCCATTCCCCAACTGATAAATGGTGTAAGGATGTGAACAGATAATTTTCAGATGAAGAAATTAAAGTCATTTCTAGTCATATGAAAAAAGTTGTCTAAATCACTACTGATCAGAGAAATGCAAATAAAGATAACTCTGAGGTATCACTTCATAACTCTCAGATTGGCTAAGATTACAGGAAAAGAGAATGATGAATGTTGGGGAGGGGGATGTGGGACACTAATGCATTGTTGATGGAGTTGTGAACTGATCCAACCATTGTGGAGAGCAATTTGGAACTATGCCTAAAGGGTATCAAACTGTGCATACCCTTTGATCCAGAAGTGTCTCTATTGCATTTGCATCCCAAACAATCATAAAGGCGGGAAAGGGACCCACACATGCAAGAATGTTTGTAGCACCTCTTTTTGTGGTGACAAGGCACTGGAAAGTGAGTGGATGCCCCTCAATTGGGGAATGGCTGAATAAATGATGGCATATGAATACAATGAAATATTATTTTTCTGTAAGAAATGATGGGCAGGATGATTTCAGAAAGGCCAGTAAAGATTTACACGAACTGATGCTGACTGAAGTGAGCAGAACCAGGAGAACATTGTGCACAATGATCACAAGATTATGTGATGATCAACTCTGATGAACTTGGCTCTTTTCAGCAATGAGGTAATTCAGGCCAGTTCCCATAGACTTGTGATGAAGAGAGCCATCTGCATCCAGAAAAAGAACTATAAAGACTGAATGTGGATCAGAGCATCATTTTTCACTCTTTTTTATTGGTTGTATTTGCTTGGGTTTTTTTCCCTTTCTTGTGTTTTTTTTCCATTTTGATCTGATATTTTTGTGCAGCATGATGAATATGGAAATATTGTAGAATTGCACATGTTTAATCTATATCAAATTGCTGATTATCTTGGGGAGGGAGGAGCAGAGGAAGAAAAATTTGAAACACAAGGTTTTGGAAAGGTGAATGTTGAAAACTATCTGCATGTATTTGGAAAAATAAAATACTGTTTTAAAAAGATATGCAAAATAAATGCAATAAAATGGAATGGGAGAAGCATTTAGCATATGGGGGAATAAAAGGCCTCATCTCATTGAGGATATCATATTCTTCTAGAACTGCACTTTGAAAGAGGTTAAGAATTCTAAGAAGTGACAGTAAGTGGAGTCCACTTTAGGAATGAGGGTAATGCAATAGGACAGGGGATGAAATGTCTTGTGTGAGAAAAAGCAAGAAAGCCAATTTGGCTGAACTGTTATGTCAAACACATATCAGCAGGAGGATGCAAATAAAGTACAATATATTTATCCGGTCTTCCTAGGAAACTTTTTAATGGACCTAGAATGTTCATTTACCTTGTTTATAGAACTCAGAATTGGATATTTATTTTCATTCTCAAAATGCTCAGTTTTTCTTTGAATATTATTTTCTAAAATAATCTATAGAATGTAGGAAAGGAAACAATGTTCAATTAACCTGGTAAGACACATGAGAGTCAGGTTGTAAAGGATTTTAAATGACATCAAACAAGTATAAAAGTGTCTTACCTTAAATGAAGTTGATAATTATCAACCTTGAGCTAGGTTATGTCCAATTTCACTAAAAGGAACTTAGATTAAGTTGACTTAGCAAATTTTGATGGGCTCTGACATCAAGGCTCTTTAAATTTGACCACTTTTTAAGAAATCAGGTGCTAAGCAATAAAGTAAATAAATAAAATTGAAAATATGTTCTATAATCTCTTCCAAAATCCTACTCTGATGGCTTATGTAGATAAGACTAGGCTCTTGAAGGTTATGTCCACAGAACACAAAATCTAGAAAGTTTAGAAAAGTTTAGAGTTTGGCTCTGTGCAAATATTGTCTGAAAAATCAGACTTAGACATGTCTGGATAAACTGATCACCTGACATCAGTCATTAGATAATGGATTTATTTCAATCACCAAAATTCAAAAAATAGCAGCTATGAAGATAAAGGAGTTTCAATATACTTCAGTTGGTGGAATACTTATACCAATGAAATATTGGTATTTTGAAGTATTTGATGTGTTAGCTTATTTAATCACTAATTACTACACTGGAACTTCTGTTTACTGATATCAGATAAACAAAGTATCATTATCCAGCTAATAAGTATTGGGGAAATGATGACTTATTTTTTTCATACTAAGGAATTTTAATCTATGTAAACATTTGCACAAAGTAGTTCAGAGAATCATAGGAGTAAAACACACAGTTTAAAAGAATGAATAAAGAAGAAACATGTACTTACCTCCTGACAGAGAGGTGGTGAACTTAAAAAGCAGAAAATTACATATTTCTGGACATAGCCAATGTGGGAATTTGTTTTACTGAATCTTGAAGACATATATTGAGATTTGGGGGACTTTTAAAAAATCCTCAAAGAGAATGAGAATTATCTTTTAATTAGGACCTCAGGTCAACATTTGTTACAAAGATGATGCTAACACTTTCCTAAATAAAATAAGTAAATTTTGAATACTGTCCATCCCTCCCATATGTTTCATTAAAATGATACTCATAATTTACAAACATTATTTTTATCTTCTTTTATTGTAGTTTTAAATTTTGCTTTTTAACTCTCTGTTGCCATAACTGATTGTTAAATATCATTCATTTTGTTGCAGCAGGAAAAATGTTCTCAATCATAGCTGTCCAGTCCTCCAAGAGCCACTAGTGCCTGACAGCATAATCAATAGGATCCTGCTCTTCTAAAAACATGGGTGACAAAACAACTTTATCCTGTTCCAATAGCCAAGACACCTGACTCTAGACAAGGTATATAAAACTCACACAAACAAGGGAAGAAGGATCATGAGGTCCCATAGTCAGTGGGATGGTATCTCTAAGATCTTCCAATAATCCAACTACATGGCAAGACTCATTGCCAGTAAGTACAACTGACTTCTGAACATGTGGAGATGATGATACTTAGTGATGGATTCCTGGTTCTTCTAGTACCTGCCCTTATGTAACGGACAGACGAGTCTCTTCTACTAGATCTTGCTGTTATCTAGAAGCAACTTACTGATAATCTATTTCTAATGCATTTAGCCATTCCTGATGATGATTTGGGACTTCCACAAACATCATTGGATTAGCAAAGTCATAAAGGTAAGAACCTGCTGAGCATAGTACATGTTGTGAAGTCCTACCATAACCTCCATCCTACTGGAAGCCTGTCACCAGAGAGATCTGCAAGGACACATCAGAATGTTCTCCTATCTTAGCCCATCCTAGAACACACTGTTCTTTCCACCCATCTCCTCAATGGAAAAGCAGATCTGGAATCAGAATGAGTTGAGCCAAAACGAAATCCATTTATGAATCTGGGAGACATTGTAGGACCCATTTCCAGCAATCGACCAGATCACACAGAAACATTCACCTCCTTACCAGCAGTGATAGCCTGTCCTCTCAGCTATACCAGCTCATGTATAATTCATATATTATATATGAATAAAATTATTTCCACTTGTATCTATGTCACCTATTTTCTTCAGCACTGCATCTAATTCTGGGGACATGACAAAGAAAAGGATGATATTTAAGAATATGCTCATTACAGAACCAGAAGATCATTGTACATGGCAACAACAAGATTATACAATGATCAATTCTGATGATGTGGCTTTCTTCAACAATGAGATGATTCAGACCAATCCCCATGATCTTGTGATGAAGAGAGCCATTTACACCCAGAGAGAGGACTGTGGGAACTGAGTGGGATTCACAACAGAGTTTTTTCACTCTTTTTGTTGTTGTTTGCTTGCATTTTATTTTATTTTTCATTTTTTTCCTGTTTGATTTAATTTTTCTTGTGTAGCAAGATAATTGTATAAATATGTATGCATACATTGGATTTAACATATATTTCTACCATGTTTAACACATATTGGATTACTTGCCCTCTAGGGGAGGAGGTGGGGTGAGGGGGGAAATTGGAACACAAGGTTTTGCAAGGGTTAATGTTGAAAAATTATCTATGCATATGTTTTGAAAATAAAAGGCTTTAATAAAAAAAGACTATGCTGACTATAATCATGACGCAAACATTTGCAAAATGTCAATACCATGAAAGGAGAACATTGGGTTTGTTTCTTAGTAAAACAATAATATCAGTTTTTAGAAAAAATTATAAAGGCTCTTGATCCTAAGTGTATTGAAGAACTCAGCAAATGTTTTATTAAGCCTTTTTATCAAGGTACATTGATTGCAAATGAGAAAACTTGAGTCATAAGGATGTGGTCTCACTCAGGCTCAAATTCTCACTTCAGATTAAAATGTCATTCTTTAGATTTCATATATAATTGCAGACTCTGAACTTTCCTTTAGATTCTGAGCTCCCTGAAATCAGAGATTATTTTTGCCTTTCTTTGTATTCCCAGCACTTATCACAATGCCTGGCATGTAGTAAGACAGCTCAAAAAGTATTTCTCAACTTAACTCCAAAGAAAATCTAATCATATACACACACACACACACACCTGAGTGTGTGTGTGTGTGCTTTATTGTTATTGAGTTATTTCAGTCATGTCCAACTTTTCATGACCCCATTTAGAGTTTTCTTGGCAAAGATACTTAAGTGATTTGCCATTTCCTTCTCCAGATCATTTTTACAGATAAGAAACTGAGGCAATCAGGGTTGCATGGCTTGCTCAGAAAAACACAGCTAATAAGCATCTGAAGACAGATTTAAACTCAGAAAAAAAATCTGACTCCAGGACAAGCACTCTATCCACTGCACTACTTAGCTGCTTGGTACACACACATACGCACACACACACACACACACACACACCAATCAGTAATCAATAATCACTTAGTAAGTGTGCTCCTTATGTCCTAGACACTATGTGCTAAGCTCTGGGAACATAAAGAGAAGCAAACAAAACAAAACAAAACAAAAAAACAATTCTTACCTTCGAGGAATTTACAACCTAAAGAGGGGAGACAAAATGCAAACAAATATATATAAAGCAAACTATATAACAGGATAAATAGGAAATAATTAATAAAGAGAAAGCACTTGAATTGAGTTCCCCAAACTTCCTTTGGAAAGATTTCCTATAAAACATAGGATCTAAGTTGCAACTTAAAGGAAGGCTGGAAGAATCAGTAGGGAGAGTTGAGAGAGAGCAGGAAGAGCTTTCCAAGCCTAAAAGACAACCAGAGAACATGGTTTTTGTTTTATTTTCTGAGGCAATCGGGGTCACATTAATTAATAAGTGTCAAGTCTCAGGCTGGATTTGATCTCAGGTCCTCCAGGGTCCCATGCTCCAGAGAATGTGCTCAGAACCAAGATGGAATGTCTTGTTCATGGAACTACCAAGAAACTAGTATCACTGAATCAGAAAGAGAATAAGTAGATAAGAAAACTGGTAAAATGGGGGGGGGCACTAGGTTATGCCAGACTTTGAATCATAAAGAAGAATCCTGCTTAAAATATACCTGAAAAGTTGCCATCTAACCTTGAACCTAAATGTGTCTCTATAACTTGTACCCATTTCTCATATTTTTGCCTTTTTTAGTAAAGTAGAATAAATGTATTCCATATGCTATAAGATATGAAGATATGAAAGATTTCTATTTGTAACCAGAGATAGTTGGGATTGTTCTCAAAATTAACTAATATTTGAATCTTTGTAATTTGTAATCCCTTTATCTCATTAAGTCCTTGAAGCAGTGTTTCTGATTGTCATGATCTTACATCACAAAATGTTATCTTTGGCTTGTTTCCCTTTTTTGATAGGAAAACACTGTGTTCTTGATTTGTAACTTTAATGGATGCTTTATAATCTGAATAATTGCTTATGCAATGGATGTTCAGCACAGTTCATCTGCTTGAGCCATAGAGACCTGCTTTCCATAAGAAAGTAGAAGAACTGATTACAGCTAAAATTGTGCTAGGAAGGAGTTGTAAGGAGCCCTCCAAGCTCATGGTAACTGCAACAGGAAGGTAACTGCATAGTCACAATGGAGCGTGGAAACAAGGGAGCTGATGCTGATCCCAATCACTGCTTATGCACCCAAGCAGCTTCCACCATGGTGACATCCAGCAGCTTCATCTCAGAGATAACTGGTGCTTGGTACCACCTCTGGGCTTTGTTTTGGGTTTTTTTACATGATTTTGTTGTTGTTGTTGAGAGGAGGAGTTTTTTCAGATATAAATTCAGGAATTTTATTTCTACTTCATTTCAGTAATTGCCAAGTAAAGGCATTTTTTTTTTACTCACAAAGATCATAAGCTTTATTTTATTTTATTCTACTTAATAGTATTTTATTTTTTCAATTGCATGTAAAAATAGTTTTTCAACATTCATTTTTGTAAGATTTTGAGTCCCAAATTTTTCTCCTATCATCCCATCCTCACCCTTCTCTCTCCTTGAGACAGAAAGCAATCCTGATACAGGTTATAGGTTATACATGTACAGTCATATTAAATATATTCCCACATTAGTCATGTTGTGAAAGAAGTTGGAATAAAAAGGAAAAACCACAAGAAAGAAAAAAAAACAAAAAAGTGAAAATAGCATATTTCAATCTGTGTCCAAACTCCAAGGTTCTTTCTCAAGAGGTGAATAACATTTTTCATTATGAGTCTTTTGGAATTGTTTTTGATCATTGTATTGCTGAAAAGAGTGTCTATCATCTATTCTACTTGATTATCAATAAAGGTCTCAGCCCCACCACTGATGGTAGCCCAGTACCTCTATTTCTCCTGCCATTACCCTGAATATGAATGAAACAAAAAGAGATGAGTATATAATTGATCAATGTAGGATCAACAGCAGCCAGTATAGGATGACTATTTGCTAATAATGAAAATGTGTAACATTCCAATTTTCCATCTCCCACCCAGGATAGCAAGTTTCCTTTCCAAAATATATCGATGTTTCTTTTAACATTACATAATCACTAAAATTGATTCAAAAGATAAAACTGCAGTTAGTCCAATGCCTTTCTGATCTTAATCTATTTCAAAGGTAAGATGAGTAAGAGGCTTTACCAAGAGAGATAGGATAACAATGGGTACATGATCTTTTCTCATCTGATAGTATGTCATTATGCAAGCCAATATTATTCCTCATCACCTAACATTGTAATATAATTTTGCCTTTAAATCGCTGATCAAAAGCAATTAGCTGCAAAAATCACTATGAAATGAATAAGCAAATTCAAAAAAGTATATAAGTTCAGTCAAAAAGTAAAAATAACATGAATGTCAAACTATACATAAACAAATTAGATAAAGGGCAGCAACAAGGTGCCTGGAATCAGAAAGACTCATATTCCTGAGTTCAAATCTGGCCTCAGACTTTTATTAGCATTGTGATCCTGGGCAAGTCACTTAACCATTCTCGCCTCAGTTTCCTCATCCATAAAATGAGCTGGAGAAAGAAATGGCAAACCACTTTGGTATCTTTGCCAAGAAAACCGCAAATGAAGTCACAAAGAATCAGATGTGACTGAATCTACTGAACAACACAACAATAAAAGTAAACTGTACTAGAAAGAACAATAATTAAAAAACATATAAAGCTACTTAAAGTTGCAAAGAATAGTGGAGATTTGGAAAAAATCGTGCTAATTGGAACTACAAAATAATTGTAGATGGATGAAAGATCAGAAGTAAAGCAACAACATATCATTAAACTTTTACAACTATTTTAAGAGAAATTGCCTTTGAAGAAATTCATATTTCATAAGTATGCTATAGAGAAAGTGAGAAGGCTTATAGAATTCATAAAAAATACCCAACTTCAGAAAATTTACAACCCACATTCATAATGCCTGACATAAACTTATAAATTCCATTAAATCCTTTTTTTTATTTTGATGTGACAACTAATATGAAGCTGGTGCTAAATTGAGACTATCAGTGAATGCTAGAAGGAGTTTGGAAGTGTATGTTTGAATTGTCTGTGATAAAAGAGATAAAGACTCTACAAAATGTACAAGAGATAAGATAATTGTAATAATTATTTATGTAATTATATAATAATTTTTAAAAATATTTTTGTTTTTTTATTTTTATTTTTAATAGTATTTTATTTTACAAATACATGTATAGATAGTTTTTAACATGCATTTTTGTAAGACTGTGTCCCAGATTTTTCTTCCTCTTTTCCTTACCTTTCATCTCCTCCCTCCCCAAGGCAGAAATCAATCTGATGTAGGTTAAATATGTGCAATTTTTAAAAATGTATTTTCATACTTGTCATGTTATTCAAGAAAAATCAGACCAAAAAGGTAAAAAATCCACAAGAAACAAATAGACAAAAAGGTGAAAATACGATGTTTCAATCCACATTCAGTCTCCATGGTTCTCTCTCTGGTCTTGAATCACCACATTGCTGGGAAGAGCCAAGTCCAGCATAGCAGATCATCATATAATCTTGTTATTACTATGTACAATATTCTCTTGGTTCTGCTCACTTCACTCAGCATTAGTTCACATAAATCTTTCCAGGCTTTTCTGAAATCAGCCTGTTCATAATTTTTTTTGTTGTTGTTTAGGCAATTGAGGTTAAGTAACTTGCCCAGGGTCACACAGCTAATAAGTATTAAGTGTCTGAGTCCAGATTTGAACTCAGGCTCTCATGAGTCCACCATGCCATCTAGCTGCCTCATCATTTCTTATAGAACAATAACATTCCATTACAGTCATGTACCATATCTTATTCAGCCATTCCTCAACTCATGGGCATCCATTCAATTTCCAGTTCCTTGCCACTAAAAAAGGGGTGCTACAAATATTTTTGTACATGTGGATCCTTTTCCCTCTTTTGTGATCTCTTTGGGATACAGATCCAGTAGGGGCCCCACTAGATCAAAAGCTATGCATAGTCTTATAGCCCTTTGGACCACAAACTAATTTCTTGTACCTTTCAATGAAGCCTTTTTGGATGGGTCTAAAGTCACTTGTGTACAATTAGAAAGTGTATTTGAAACCACTCAGGTATTCTTCCATATTTTTGAAATATTAGACTCAAAACTACTTCTCTTTTGCTAATTTTTTTTCTAAAACTAGAAAAGACCTTTCATTAATTGCTTTGAGATATTGTCATCTTTGTCCTCTTCCTTTTTCCTCCCCCTCCTCTTCCTTTTTTTTCCTCTTCCTCTTTTCCTTCCTCCGCTTCTTCCTTCTTCTTTTTCTCTTACTTCAGGTCACAAATTTTTCCAGAGCAGTTTTTTTATTTCTTTAATAATAGATCTGATCCCAAAGGTTAGTTGCTTTTACTCCACTCCCATACCTTCTCAGGATTTTATGGGTCCACTAGGTAGGTATTGGGGGGAGGGTGTCATGTGGAGATTTGCTAGTGCTATAGCTCATGATTTCCCATGGATGTGTTATCATCAATTAATCTAATCCACCTAATTAGCACTTAGAAAAGTATTTTCAAGGTATTTTTAAGTAAAAACAGTTAATATCAAACTGGGGACTCACTCTCCCATAGGCATTGAGTCCAGGAGAAAGTGAGCACAAATTTAGAAAGTACATGTGATAGATAGTTCACAGTTCATTGAAATCCTTTTTTTTCCGTAAGTCCTTTTCTCCCCTTTATGGGTCCTTCAAAAACTTCCCCTTAGGCAGAATAAATAAAATCCTAAGTCATTACCTAAGTTTTCTCCTATATTCTCCTCCCAGGGAATCTTTCTATAAAACATGAAATCTTAAAAGAAAAAGAGAAAAAGGAGGGAAAAAATAAGTAAAACTGATCAGTGCATCCAAAAAGATCTGAATACTCACACAACGTTCCACGCTCATGGACCTGCCTCTTCTGAAAAGGAGTTAGGAAGAGGTCAAAGAATATTTTTAGCCAAGTCCCATGGAGGAATCCGGGGTGGGGAAGGGAGAGGACAGGAGAGGAGTCTCCTTGTGTACCTCCTTGATCAGAAGTGGGTCTTGTATATTTCTGAGGGTCGGAGGTTTGGGGTTTTCTCCAGCATCCTAGAAGTATCCCTGGAACTAGAGTGACTGGTGGTAGTGTCTATTCACATTGGGAGCCGAAGACAAACTAGATACTGAGAAAAGCCACTCTCTGTCATTTGTCTTCAGACTTCATCATTTAATTGAAAGCCATTTCTCCAAGATAACTAATAATCTCTTTATTGCAGATCTGATGGCCTTTTCTCAATCCTCATCTTTAATATTTCTGCAATAACACTGATTGATCACCTGCATGCTATCTTCTCTCAAGGTTTCCTTCACAAGCTTTTTTTCCTGCTCACTAACTATATATAGGGTCATTAGATGGCACAGTGGATAAAGCATCAGGCTTGGAGTCTGTTCCTTACTACCTGTGCAACCATGGACAAGTAACTTAACCTTGTTTGCCTCAGTTTCCTCATCTGTAAAATGAGCTGGAGAAGGAAATTACAAGCCAATCTAGTATCTTTTCCAAGAAAACCCGAAATGGAGACATGAAGAATTAGAGACAACTGAAATGACAGAACAGCATATATAACCTCCAAGCTCCCCATCCCCAGCCTTATTTATCTTCTTTTATACTATCTTGTTTGGTGATTTCATCAGCCCCCAATTATTAAGTCTATACAAATGACTTCCAATTTTCAATCACTATAGCCCCAGCCTTTGTCACAATCCCAGCACTGGCTGTGTGTTTCAGTCATCTTAAACTCCCAGGTTCAAAACAAAATTCATTACTTTTATATTCTTTCTTCTCAACTTTCCCATTATTGTCAAATGCCAGCCTATTCTTCCAATCATCCAGGCTTTCATTATCCTGGACTCTTCAAGTCTTCAAATATAACACTCTTGTCAATTGACTCTTGACTTTTAAATGGTTGTTCCCTCATGCCCAAATGTTCTCCTTTATTATCTTTGCTTTCATGTCTTCCTTTAAGAGTTAATTCGGGGCAGCTAGATGGTACTGTGGATAAAGCACCAGTCCTGAAATTAGGAGGACCTGAGTTCACATTTGACCTCAGACACTCAACACTTCCTAGCTGTGTGACCCTGGGCAAGTCACTTAGCCCCAATTGTCTCAGCCAAAAAAAAAAAAAAAAGTTAACTCAAATTCTTCTACAGGAAGCCTTTTCTGTTACTGAATCACAACTCCATACCTCCCTCCCCAATCCCCACAGCTCCCGAAGTGCTTTCCCTGAGAAATTACAACTACTCTGTCCATGTCTTGTGTGTACAGTTATTTGCATGATGTCTCCCCATTAAAGGATGAGGTCCCAAAAGCCAAGGACCATGACCCTCAGGGAATACCACAGTACCTGGATCACAGTAAGCACATTATAAAGCTTGTTGACTTTGACTGATATGCTATGGCTAAATCAAAATGCATATTATAAGAGATTCTTGAACTTTGATTATTTTTCTATTCTTCAAGCCTATTTTTTATAGTAAAGTTTATAGCTTGGTTTTAGCTCTTAGAAAATGAAAGTGAATTTAAATTTCATAGGTTTTGCCTTTAACAGTTGGAAGCCCATAAGTGTACTGAGGATGGCAGGAGGTCTTAATTAAATCAACAATTAACCTTTAGAATAATAGAGCGAACACAAGAACGGTGAATGGATTTGCTCATTTTTATGTCAGCCTAAGCATACTAGCCAGTATGTGGTCTTTTTTTTAATAACTACTTTTTCTTTGTTAATTAACAAGTATTTATTCATTTCCCCTCCCATTTCCTTTCCCCAAACTCATTAAATAAAAAAAATGATCCTCATAACAAATATCCATAATCAAGCAAAGCAAATTCCCTCATTGTTCATGCCCAAAAATATATGTTTTATTTTGTATTTTCAGTCCACCATGTCTCTTAATAGGAATTGAGTAACATGCTTCATCTTTGTTCCTCTGGAATCATGGCTTGCCATAGCATTGATGAGAGTTCAAAAGTCTTTCAAAGCTCTTTTTCTTCATAGGGTTATTATTATTTGCTTCTACTCCCTTTACTCTATATCAGTTCATATAGGTTGTTTCAACTTTCCTCAAAACAATTCCTTTTGTCATTTCTTATCATACAATAATATTTCACTATACTCAAACAGGTCAAAAGCAGCTATGTGGTGCAGTAGATAAAGCGCTGGATATGGAATCAGGAAGATCTGAGTCTTAGACACTGAACTAGATATGTAACCCTGGACAAATCATTTGACCTCTGTCTGCTTCAATGTCCTGGCATGTAATGGACACTTAATATTTCATTCCTTCCTTCCTCCCTTCCTTTTTTCTCCCTTCCTTCTCTTCATTCTTCTGTCTCTTCATTTCTTTCTCTCTTCCTTCTTTCATGTCTTTCTTTTTTCCCTCTCTGTCCCTTCCCCTTTTTTTCTCTCTTCTTCCCTCCCAACAGTGCATTGGTGTATTGATTTTCTAATAGTCTCTCCAAAATTTGTCATTTTCCCTTTTGGTCATCCATGTCAATCTGATAAATTTGAGGCATAATATCAATTTTTAAATTTTTTCTTAACTGCATGTAGAACAATTCCAACAATAATTTCTTATATTTAAGTTTTAATTCCCTCCCTCCTTAAGAAGGTAAACATTTTCATATATATGTGTGCAATCATGTAAAACACATTTTCATATTAGCCATATAGCAAAAGAGATCTAGAAGATTTATTGTTTCTTTTGGATGCACAGCAAATTCTACTCTCCACAAAGTTTCTGTGAGTGATCCTTCCATTTAGCTTCAACTCCTTAATGTGCTTATCATCCAACATTATGCATTATAATTAATTTATAATTAAGCTATGAGGGTAAAAGATGTGTTTAATCTAACATTTGTCTTCCTTCTAAATATCTAACTAGAACAGGGCTCTGAACACAGGAGGTGCAGAATGCTTCTCAAGTGGAAGAAAGTTTAGCTTTAGCTATTTTATGTTCATAACTTCTTCATCGATCTCCCCTACCTTACTTCCTTCTTTATGACTGTTTTCCTTCCTCAGCAACTGGCATATCACTGAATACCTTCTTCAAATGTCATAGGTTCACAGAAATAGAGCTTAGAAGTCTATTTTAGCCCCCTCACTTTAAACTGTGGCCCAAGGAGGTTGTGACTTGCCCAGGATCACATGTGGAATAAATAGCATAGCTAGGATTCAAATGCAGTTGTCTTTCTCCATCATCATGCTTTTCACATAACTATAACTCTCCACTGGATTCTTTCCCCTAGTTGTCAGCATAAGGGTTAAGGTTCTACTCCCATCTCAATTAATGTACCAGGGTCAGTCCAAAGGTGGAACCAGCCCTGAGAAGGAATTGACCTGGAGTAGGGAGGGGATGATCTTTTATATCTCTATCTCTCTTTTCCTTCCTCCTTTCCTTCTCCCCACCCTCATCAATCATGTTGTTAAAGAGACCCAACCAGTAGGAAATTAAATTTCATTTAACATAAAGGGCAAATGGATGTGAAAATATATTCACCTAAAGAAAAAGGCAGCTTCAAAGCCCATGATCCTTTGTACCAGAGAAAAATGAGAGTTATAGATACTGGCTAAGAATCCAGCCCCCAAGTGCTAGGAATTATGAGTTATTCTTCATTATATGTGTATATTTTTGTGTACATCATTACCAGTGTACTCCCAAGCTTGATCCCACTCTTTCTTTGCATCCGGATTATATTGGTGGGAGAGTGTGACCCAAACTTTTGGAGGGGATGTTTTGTTACACTTTTTCTTACCATATAATCTAAACAAATACCTTTGTAAAAATATTATTAATCTACTAGCTGGTAATTAATGAACAATACAATGACAAAGGCATGTGAGAACTATGAGCACTAGAAACCCTGAAAATTAATAGTAGTTTATTTACCCTGGGGACCACAAGCCATCAGTGAAAGTGTAAAATTAGGAGTAATCTAGAGGTAATTCTATACCTTATTTCAAATCAAAGATATTATTTATAGAACTAAAGAATTTTGGAAATATAAGAAAACCTACAATTCATCTAGTCCAGTCCCTTTATTTTACAAATGAGAATACTGAGGACCTGAAAAATTAAATAGCTTGACCCACACTACCCACAGCACCCCCCTTCCTGGCTTCTAAAATTTAGCAAAAGCTTTAAGTTCATCATCCTTTCCTGCCTCACAGTTGGCATTTGCTTAATTTAGCCTACATCTAACTCTGCAACTTCCATTCATTGCTTCTAATTCTGACTTTTCATAGCAAACAGACAATTCAAATTCCTCTTCAACGTGATATATATTAAAATTCTCAAAGATACTTCTTTTTTCCAGGTTAAATATTCCTAATTCTTTCAAAAGATGCCTATTCAAAATAGCATCCACTCCCTTTTTATCATAATTGATCTCCTCTGAATAAAGCATAGTTTGCTGAAATATTTTCTAGGATGTGACAATCCAAATTCAACACAAAACTACAGATGTGATCTAACTAGGGGCAGAACAAACTGGGACTTTAACTTACTTGATTTTATTCATTATGCCTTTCAATATAGTCGAGGATTATTAGCTTTATTAATCATACTTCCAGTATTATATCTAGTCATAGGTCTTTATCTGGTCTATAACCATGTCACTATCCATTTTGAACTTGTAAAGTTGATTTCTCAAAGTCAAATGGAAGACTTCACACTTAGCTCTGCTAAATTTCATCTTGTTGGATAGAGGCAACTGTTCCATCATATTGAGATTTTACATATGCATTTTTTTTCAATGTGTCACCTAGTTTTCTCTCCCAGCTTCCCATCATTTACAGATTTTATAAATATATCACCTATATCTTCATCTAAGTCATGGACTGAAATGCTGACCAGCATAAAGTCAAGGCCAGATTTCTTAGACATATATTAGAGAATCTTGTTCTGAGTATCAAACTATTAATATAAATGCTTTGAACCTGGTCATTTAACCAGTCCTGAATCCAATTAACCATATTATCATAAATTGATTTGGATTAGCTTATCTCTTTTGTCCACAAGTATAAAACCTTATAAAATAACTTGCTGAAATACAAGCATTTTGTGTCAAATTCAAATTTGGCAAACATTTGTTAGCACTTACTATGTGCATAACAGTCCTTCCTCTTACAAAACTTAAATTCTATTTGGGGGAGGGATGGGAAACAGGATGAGGAGGGGGTTTCATAAACACATAGAATAGATATTACAATGTGATGGGGCAAAGGAGAGATTCATACGATACATTCCAAGCAAGGTAAAGAGCAGCTTTTAGAAATTCATGGAGGCAGGAGATACCATGTCAATACATACATTCAATGCATTACACATTAAAGTATATAAGACTGAAAGATATTGCTATGCAAATAATTCCATTCAATGATCATCAGAATATCTGGATTTCATTAAAGCATTCTATTCTGGAGTACAAAAACGAAAGCTCATTAACACATATTTCAGAATAGCATTGTAGATGGAACAGCAAACTTGACTTAGAATTAAATGGAAAGATAAGATGAAGTTGGATAACATTTGGGAAATTCAACTATGTTTTTATTGATCCAAAACTGGTAGTTTCCCTCAAAGCCCATCTATCTTCATCACCAACATCTTTATAGAATAAGGGAGAGGAAGGACTATTTGCAAGGTGGTAAAAGCCTGGGAGTACAATCATAGTTCATAAAATCGGCTGATAGTTATTCAGCGAATCAAAAGGTTTACATACAGACATTAGGCAGTTAATTTACTTTAAAAAATCACCTTCAATTTATATATATATATGTATACATACATACATATATAAATCAAAAGCAAGGTTGGAAGAATGACAGAAATAGATGAGACAGATCTAGAAGGGAGAATGTGTTAAATGAAACACAGAACTTCCATTTATACAGGACTTTACTGTTAATGACATAAATGATAAAACCAAATTTATTCTGGCCTATTTGTAATTTTACCCAAGTTTTATCCTTAACTGACAGCTGCAACTATTTTAATTTTGAAATTCAGCTGTTCCTTTGACAGACTTTTCCAACACGATCGTCATGTTTAGAAGCATGACTCATTATATTCTCCAACTGCCAGTCCTCTACTGCATTGCATCTAGCTAGGGCCCTGCTTCCTGATCTATCCCAAGACTGAACTGGTATCAAACCATATACAACATGAGAAGCTGGGAATCATGCCCAAGATAGTTGGCCCAAAACTTGAGAGAGAAAATGAGAATATGGAGGAATAGCAGCTGAGACAAGGAAATATAAAATACAAATGCCATTTTTTTCTTAATCTAATCTCAAAAAGCCTATTGTGTGACATAGTGCCAAGTGTCATAGTTCCTTTTGCTGCCAACTCTGGCTAATATCTACTCTTTCTCAAACTTATTTATGCTCACTAGAGGGTCAGAAGTTGAGAGGAAAGCAAATTTTGCAATAATATAATGATTTCTGAACATTTCCCTTTTTTAAGGAACCTGGTGGGGTAAGAGGAAGGAATTGAAGGAAGATAACCATGTCAGTTTATTAATTAGGATTTAAAAGATAGGATTTTTAAGGTCAAACTTTTTTTTCTCAAACTTTGCATTTTTTCCTTCATATTTCTCTCTCACAAAATGCAAAACTTTTAGTATATCAAAAGTCTTGAATAAAAGAATACATGATTTTTTAAAAAAAATTACTTATTCTTTTTAAATAAATGTAATTTTATAGGATAAAACTGCATTCTCTTTATTATAAACCCAATCATGCAGACAACACAAGGGTTATTGCTCAGATACCATCACACATCGCAAAGCTATATAAATGTTGTAGTTAATTCAAATATTTATAGTTTTAGTGAAAAATTCTAAATAATATTAAATGCTCTTTTCAAAGAACATCCAAAGACCCAGATAAGAGAAGCAAAATATGCACTACAAAGAATGTTAAATTACTGTTTTAATTCCATCAAATTCGAGCATAATTTTGTTTTGTCATCCAACTGATCAATGAAGACAGTACCTTTAAAACCCCTTGTTTTACATACATTATATACCAATAATCCAAGCACTCTATGGCATTTATTTAAAATTATATCATTAGCTACATTTTAAAGCAAATAGTTTAAGAATGAATAGAATAAGGAATAAAGTCACGCATAGAACCATAACATTTTAAATAGTATATGCTGTTTATTCTTTTACATAGAATTTGTGTGCAAGCATTACATTTGTAGTTCATCTACATCTAAAATATCTAAATATTTAAATTTATTGCAGTATGCATATATTTTTTTCAAATAAAATCCATAATTTTAATGCCTTTTATATTAAAAATTTTTTGATTAAAAAATTTTAAAACATTCTCATACATTTATTGGTAGCAAGTTCCTAAAAATCTAGTGTCTTCTATGCTTACATAAAAGCCCTTAAAATATAGACATAATTATACAATATTTCAACAATCAGGCAAGAGAGGGAGAAAAAAATACACACAATATTTTATTTGCTTATGTTTCAGGTTTCATTTACCAGGAAATAACAAATAACCTTCACCTCATTTAATTACAAGATTACACAGAGGTACAAAGGAAACATTACACAGCCAATAGTTAACGAGTTTTCAGCCAGAGGTATTCCTTTATGCAAAGAAATTTATTTTTCAATATGGAAAGTCTTTTTCATTGCCCTTGGTCCCAACCTTAGGGCTTCATATCAGGACATGTCCATTGCTCAAAGTGAAATGTAAACATTTTCATTGTAAATCATTCTTTTATTATAGCTGCCTTTGATTTTTCACTTATCTCCATGATGCTCTCCCCATTTGCATACTCTTGTTATTTATCAAAGAAATTTGGAAAAGCAAAGATCATTAGTGTTATGCTTTTGCAAAATATCTTAAACAATTCATTTATTTGCTGGTGGAATTATTGAATAGATAATACCAAGATCAAGTATTGAAGTCCCTAAATAGCTCATAAAGTATCTATTATCCAACCACCTTCTCATCATAAGTTGCAGATATTTTCCAGTGAAACCATATCTTTAGCTTTCCTGCACACAATAAACAAATATTAAAATTTTTAAATACTTTTTGTACCAAACAACTTCCCATAGTTGTCTAATAAAACATAGTTTTCATTCATCTCTCCCTATAATCCTTTCAGGCAATGTAAGTGTGTGTTTGTATGAGTGCATGTGCCACAATGAACTTACAAATTTCTAAATTTGCCCAAGGACCCGAGGGGCTAGTGGAGGGGAGCATTAATGGAAGGTATATGCCAGTCAAATGCTATGGAAGAATGAAAGTGGTAGACAGGCTTAGAGGAACCAGTGTGGATGCTTCTCTGAACCACCAGAGAAAAACTCACTGAACTGGTCTGGGCTAGAGTGTCCAGAGCACTCTTTACATTTGGGTAAAAGAGCTCCTTCCTGATAATCTTGGCCCATTTTCAGGCCCCACTGGTTTTATGCTGCTCTGTTCAGATCTTGCACTCTAGTTTAGTTTAGGGGTGTGAGTGCATGTGCATGCACATGCCTTGGGGCACCAGTTAGATCACATGACTCCTGATAACATGTTTTTAATTATTTCTCAATAAAATCTATATTTCATGTTCTGTGCTGAATCACTCTTAACAACTGATACTGCCAACTTAAATTAGCCAGGTGAGAACCATTTCTGCCAAACTTTTGGTTTGAGGTAATTGCAATAAAAACATTTAAAGTGACAATTTAAATATCCTCAGTAATACAACCACCTTTTGGACAAAACAAATTTCCTTTGGGGTACTAGAGTAGAACATATTTGGAACTACAATACCTACCCCTTACATATCTTTGTTGGACAACTTTTGTGCTACAAGCACCAAAAACTAATCTTGCAATTGACAATGAAGTCAACTTTTCTCAAAAATGAAAGTCAATTTTTTGGTGACTATACCACCAAAATTCCACATGTACTTCAAAGAAATTATACAAATTTTAAGCCTAAATGTTTTTTTTATAAAACCTACATTAGTAAAAATGTAATTCGAGTCAAATTTCTTTTTAAATTTTAAAAAAGAGTTTTATTTAAATGTTCATTGTAAACTATGTAAATTTTTAACTAGACCTTTATCACTATACTGAATTCTGCACAGTACATTTAAACTTATTTAAATGTTAAATTAAAGGTTAATTTAATGTTATTTAAAGTTGATCAAGGCATGTAACTATTATATCTCTTTCAATGCAGGACATTTCCATAAATATTACATATTTTTAGCAACTGGATTGAAAATCTTATAATAAAGAACTTTCCCTAACATAAACATCCTGTAACCTATCACACTAAATTTTAAACAATTGCAGGCATTCTTCATTAAGAAGATTTTATACATAAGAGCAAACTCAAGCACCTAATTCTTTAAATTACCAAAAGAAAATACTTAATTGTGTTAATTAGTTACACAGCTAATACTTAACTCTGATCTTACATGGACAATCACATGGATAATTAAGTCAACTTATGTAACAAAATTTTCTGCTGAGTTTTAAAGTCACAGTATGAAGGTTTTAGTTTTGGTAACATCAAGTTACCAATAATACAATTAATTTCCTACCAAAAAAGTTGTCAGAAAATTCCTTTACGTCAATTTTACATATTTTGAAAAACATCTGAATCTCAAATATGAGCCCCTAAAAATATTCATCTGAGATCCATCCACTTAGAATATTTAGTATCTAAATTTTCTCATTTCTTAACCAGAGGTATTCCCAAGTCATTAAACCATTTACATCTCAGAATGTCATAATCACAATACAACTAAGTTTGAGGAAATATATTTTCTGTGAACTATGTGAATTTCAAGTTATTAAATTAGTCTATATTTCATTTCATGTGTTTGATATCAGCAGTGAAACTGGACTGTTTAGATTTTAAAATGAAAGAATTTATAGTAAATAATATGCAGCAAATACATAAACAAATAATATATATTTGATTAACAGAAGCAAAAATCGCTTAATCTAAAATGACACTTCCAATAGATTTATATTTGAGGTTCTTATGCCAATGAAAAGTATTGTTTGTGACAGATATAACATGAATAATTTTAGCTAGAAATACTGTGTTGAGGTCTCAGAATATTAAATTTACACTGTCTTTATCTCAAGCAGCTTTTTAATCTGTGTTCAAAACAAACGATATCTTAAGAACTAAGCTCTCTATTTTAAAATTTATTTTATTCTAAAGCTATGTATTTCTAAAACATCATGTGTGCAAATATGTTTTCCAGAAAGGCAGGAGTGAAAGAAATATTTTCCTATTTTTCCATCTACATAATGAAGTCAATAAATATTTATTGACTATTTAAGTGCAAGGTGCTAGTAATGTGCCATTAATTTTAAGGATTAAAAAGTATTAATGATTTTAAAAATAAATGCGAATTGTTTAACTAAGTGGTTTAAGTATAAGTTTTTTTTCAAATGTTTTTATTACTCACAGACTGGACAAACAATTCAAATAAGAAAAAACAACAACTCTGGTTTGATTTAGTAAATCATTTCTGACTATATCAGGCCATTTACAACCCAAAGTGGAACTTTCATCAGATTATTAAGAGTGAAAAGTTCTATTCCAGTGAGAATAATTAAAAATGTACCTGAAACAAATCTTTTTTTTATTAAGATTCATTTAACCCTGATGTACAACCTTGGTCAGATAAAAGCAGTATTTTCCTTTCGTAGGTAGAACAAAAATAACAGAGTTCAATCATCAGTCTTTCAGCAAATAAACTGCTCTCTTTTATATACATGTGATGTGATAACACTGATAATCACCATATGTACATAATTATATAATTATCCTTTGTCTTTTAGACTAAATTAAAAAAAAACCACCACCAAAACCTGAAAAGTACTGTCACTGCGTCTCAGCTCTATTAAAACACCACACACACACACACCCACAGCCAAAAATAACCCTGCAATATTTATAGGGTATTTTTAGGAAGATAAATGGCCTACCTCAAGAATCTGATAGATATCATACTGTATGAGATGATCTTTGGTACTGATGATTACTGGGCTTTAAATGCAAAGAACATTTTGCAAATCACAAGAGAATAATTTATCTTCTGCAAGGTAGGTGGAGAGGGAGACTAGGCAGCAAAATCATAGCATTTTTCTTCACAATTCATCCTTTTATTCTAACCACATAATCGCCTACTGACATTTTTAGAGAAATCATTCCTCTCTTTTGGAAGTTTTTAATTAGGTCTATGTCAGTTCTTACTATTATATAAAAATAGACCACAGTATTAACTTGATAAAATGCTAAAGACAGAAATATAAAAAAAACCTAACCTATTTAATAGCTTTCATTAGTAACTGATCACATAGAGTAAAAGACTTTACCTTCTGATTATTTCAGATACCAAAAAAGAAAGGAGACAAACATTAATATATTTAATCATAAGGATATTAACAAATATTGAGAAGTTTTGGAGGGATTAATAAAATAAGATAAAACTAGAGTAGGCCCATTTGGAATGTCCTTCTGAGATGCCTACTGCTATTAAATACTGGTTGTTCTTCTCTCCCATCCTGCCCCCACTCCCCAATCTCTTCTTTCATCAACACATATCAAGGAAGGATGTGCTCAGTTCTAGAGAAAATCATTAAGAAAAGAGAGGGAAATAAGTTTGTTAATTACATGAAATTTCTTCCATCTGGAAGAACAGAATTTGAACCACGTCTTAACCTGGGAATTAAGAAATTAAAACTGAAATTAAGATTGGTTTCTTTTTAGCTAACCCCAAAAGTTGGTTATAAAATAACCAAAATTTTACGTATTCAAATATGATGAACAAGGAAAAAATGTAAAAAGAGCATATATACAAAATCCCTATCTACCTAAAAGAAAAAAAATCACACAAATGCCAGAAATATTTTCCATAACTTTCCATGAGCTAATTAGATACATATAATGAGGCAAAAATACTTCATCCAGATATTTAAATGGATAAGCTATGCCACAGTCATCATTTCATGTCTCAAAATCCCTTGATTTATACTGACCATTTAGAAGCCAAGCCTCATACAAGTGTTGGTTGCCAAGAAAGCATTGATAGAAAAGAGAGCTAAAGGTCATTTAAATTCTGTTGACAGAATTAACCAGATAAAATGAAGTGCACCACACACATGAACACAGCCATCTTTTCATGGTGAAAAATGCTAGTGCAGGTAATACATTTCTGAAGAATCTTCATTGAATTCATTAATTGCTCTTTAAACTCCTAAAGTTGTATTCATGCTTATAAGGCAGCTGGAAAGCTGAAAAGGTGTCTTGGAATAAAAGCAACTCTTAGTTTTTCTTTCCTAAAGTTAAAAACAGATGTTGTCATGGAAATCTTGAATAGCAAATATTAATAAAGAAGCACAGACCATGCCAAGAAATGTCATATCAGCACATATCAGCATAAATGTTAAGTTGTAATGAAGGTGTTTTTCAATATGCCATTTTTAGTCAAGTTTTCCATTTTGATGACTCTTGTTGGTTTTCTCCTTTCTTATAAGAGAAATGACTCTGAGGCATCCCTTTGAAATTTTGATCATCCACATCACATTCATTACATCTAAAACACCACTGCAACCAATCCAGGCACTTTGGGCAGCAAATCCTAGTCTGTTGAAAGGTTCTGTTCCAAAAAGCGCATAAATATGACTATAGAAAGGAGGTATAACTGCAATCCTTACAATAAAGAATACTATTGTCATTAGTACACCATTGATGATGTTAGCTTTTGAAGACTTGGGATATCCTAACACTTCAAGGAACCACCTGGAAAAAAAAAGAAAAACATCAATTAAACTAAATTTATATGTCATGGTGATATGAAGTGAAGGTGAATATTTTTTATTTTTGCTTTCAGAATGAAATAGGTTCCATTCTTGATGACATATGTGTGTACATAGTAATTTTGATAACTTTTATATCACTGTTTTTTAAAAAGTATATATGTGTGTATGTATATGATATTGATATTAAATATAATGGACATATTACAAGCATCCACACTAAACTGGAAAATTCAAAGTAAGGGTCTAAAAGCAATGAAAAGAAAAAAAATGTAATCAAGAGCAACTATTTAAATATTCAATCAACTTGAGTGGTTCCCAATTACCTCCATGATCAATATACAATTCTCTTTTTACTTTTTAAAGGCCTCCACAATCTGGCCTTTTCTACCTTTTCAATCTTTTTTATACCTTACTCCTATTTTTTCTCCCCTTACTTTGCTCCCCCTCCCCCATATCACATAATCTGGCATTGGCTTCCCTACTGTTGCTTAAACAAAACATTACCTCACCAAGACATTTTCAGTGGCTGTCCCCATGTCAGGAATTCTCTCTTTCCTTGCCTCTGCCTTCCAACTTTCTTCAAATCACAGCTAAAAATTCCAACTTTTGTAAGAAACTTAAGTCCCATGCATCCCGCTAAAATTATCTCCAACTTCTTGTGAGTCGTTTTATACATGGTTATTAGAATATTAACTCACCCTAAAAATTGTTAGCTTCTCAGAAGTAGGGCCTGTTTTTGCTTTTCTTTGTTTCCTAACTACTTAGCACCGTGCCTGGCATATAGTAGATGCTTAATAAATGATTGCTGACTTGATTTAGAAGGAAAATAGACAAAAGTTTTAGCAAAATATTCCCATCTATAGTTATCAACTTTGTAAACATAGGCAAGTTACAAATGACCTCATGAAAAAGTGCATGAAATATTACTCTTTTATTTGACAGATAATAAAACTGAGCTAAAATGATCTGCCATAGTCTGATAGCTAGAAATTATTTGTTCAGGTCATCATAAAGGTCCAGGTCTCCTTGGAAAGATAGAGTAATGCCATATAATAGGTTGCATTTGTGGTCAGGAAATCTGGGCTACAATCCTACTTCAAAAACTAGTAAATCATGTAGTCTCTCTACATCTCAGTTTTCCACTTTGTCACTGTTGGTCAGTCATTTGTCAGTCATATAAGACTCTTCATTATCCCATTGGGAGTTTACTTGGCAAAGAAACTGGAATCGTTTTTCATTTCCTTCTTCAGTTCATTTTACAGACAAGGAAACTGAGGAAAACAGAGTTAACTGACTTGCCTACACATCTAGTTAAGTGTCTGAAGCCAGATTTGAACTCAAGGAGATGAGTTGTTCCAAATATGGGTGTATCACTTGTCTAAAATATAATGTCTTATAAAATGTATGTATGGTGCTAAGTTATACTTCTGTGCAATCTCTTGAATTTTGGCAAAGATCAACTTGCCCAAAAATCATGATACTCAGAGCCTTTTGCCCAATGTATAAAATGTTCTATTGTACTACCAAATGAGATCATTTATTCAATAAAGATTCACTGAGTCTTGCTCAGTGAGCAAGGTGCCATGATAAGTAATAAATGAAAACTTCTAATATTTGTGAATGCTTGTTATTTACAGTAACTAAATCACTTAGAAGTCTCCAAAACAGAACCCACAATATACATATATATATATACATATATATATATATAGAGAGAGAGAGAGAGAGAAAGATGATATATGTAGAATTTCATTCTGCATTATAAGTTACATTATAGAGAGCCCCCAGGTTAGTATTATAAATAATAATTTTAAAGATGGAGGAATCATCAGGGCAATGGAACATCATTTTCTACTAAAAATGGCTTATAATAACCAACTTTAAAAATCATTAACAATATCAATAACTTACCGTTGATTCACAAAAGGATTCGAAAATTCTGCAATCAGACGAAAGTTACCAAAATATGCCAGCACTCCTTTCATCTAGATTATAAATATCAAAAACATAAAGTCAGGCATATCAGCTTTTAACAAAATTTCCAGCTATTTAAAAAAACATACAAATTATATACATTTCCACTGTCAAAGCTTTTCTTCATAACAAAATTTTAATATTAAAATAGTCAAAGATTAATATTTTCATGTTTTACTATTATAATTTTATTAATTCTACAGAAGAACGTTAGAAGCTTTGTTTTTAAGAGGGAGGGAAAATCATTACATATGCTACCATTTCTGTTTTTTAAATAGGGCCCCCAAATTAAATGGGTTCTGAAAACAGGAATAATTAAGAAACTACATTTTTAAATGGCTACAGAGTTAAAAAGTTGCCATCTTTACACCAATTTATATTCAATATTAACAAATTTTAAGTCAGTATAGTCAAAATCAGAAGGAAAGCAGAAAATTGAAGGAAAAAATGTCATAGACATAAATAAATATAAAAGATTTCTCAGATAAGGGCCTCATATCTCAAATATAGTAAAAAAAAAAACAAACTACTAAATCTATAAGAATATGGGTCATCCCTCAATTGATAAATGGTCAAAAGATATGAACAGGCTGTTTTCTAATGAAGAAACCAAAACAATTTACAATCACATGAAAAGATGCTCTATATTAGATTAGATAAATGCAAATTAAAACAACTTTGATATATCATTTACACCATCAGATTGCTTAAAATGATATAAGTAGAGGCAAATGTTAGAGGGAATATAGAAAAACTGGGACACTAATTCACTGTTCATGGAACTGTAAATTGATCCAATCATTTTGGAGAACAATTTAAAATTATGCCAAAAGAGTTATAAAATTGCCTGTACCCTTCTGTTTCTCAAGACAATTAGGAAAAAAAGGAAAAAAGACCTATATGTTCTAAAATAGTTATAGCAGCTCTCTTTGTGGTGATAAAGAAATGGAAACTGCAGGGATGCCATCAATTGAGGAATGACTGAACAAGTTGTGGTATATGGATCGTGATGGAAAACTACTGTGCTATTTAAAAAAAAAAAAACAGAAGCAAAGATCTTAAATCAGCTGCCAACAAAAAAAAATCCAAAAGCAAAGTGAAGATTTCACAAAATCTAATATTATAGTCCAAGCATATGTACCAAATTAACTTACTCTACCAAATTTGTGCTGATAAGTTAGAGATATTTGTTTTAATTCAATAAAAAAAGATTCAGTTGTTTATTACATGCAGAGAATTATGCTAAATTAGATTAGACAGGATCCCCGGATGTAAGAAATTTATAGTTTTGTTGAGGCATATGCCACATACCCAATCGACTAATACAAAACAATGAGAACATCAGAAAGGCACAAAATACAGTATCTTACTAATGAGGCAACTGACAGATTAATTTACTAAAAAAATAAAGAAGACTTCAAAGAGGCAGTAGCATTTGAGCCTTGGATTTTGATAAATATGAAGAAATTCAATCGATAAAGAAGGGAAAACAGAATATTCCAGGCATCAATCTATCACAAAAGTATCCATTAAGTGCCTTCTATGTGCAGTCCTGGGATTAAGTAGTGGGTATACAAAGACTGGTTTGAAAACAGATGCTGCTCTGGAGTTAATGTTCAAAAGAAGACATGGGGAGAGATAAAATAGGAACTTCTAAGTATATTAAAAAATTAATTTGAGATGATTTTGGGGACAAAAAGGTGCTTGAAGTTGAGGGGAGATCAGGAGGTATCTCAAGTAGAAGATAATATTTAAAGTGAGTCTCAAAGGAATTCTAAATGTAAATTCCATTTTAATATTTAAGACTTCAAAACAAAGCAGGTTTGCAAAAATATTTATTAAGTTCAGTTTTTAATAAGTTGACATTGAACAACTGGTAGGATAACCAAGATTTTTAATTTTGTGTCATAGGAAACAGTTGCTCCCTAAAATAAAAGAAGGTATATAAAATTCCATATACTTTTTTAAACTAGTTATTCCCATCTCAATGAGAATGTTATATAAATGGAGAAACATAATTGTCTCTAAATTCTTTTAGAACTTGCGACATTTTTGTATGTAAATTCTGGAACTCCTTAAGTTTAGAAATTAGAAATTTAGAAGTCAATTAAAGTTTGTTTTTATCATCTCAAGGTCATTGTCCTCAGCGAAGTTGGACTGGATAATAGGAAAAAAAAATGGATAATCCTAGAAACAAGATCAGGGCATCAACATTCCCATTTAACTGCTTCCAGTCAAAGGGCTCAAAGCATTTAACTAAAAGCATAACCAATACACTCAAATGCATGATTTTTCAAAATATTTACTAAGCTTAAAACAACTTAATGCCAGAGATACAGTAGACCCAAGTATATGCAAAATTGGCCAGGAATTTCCAAACATCTTTCTTAATCATTAAAGTAACAGCTTTCTAATTTGGGGTTTTTATTTCTTTGTTTGTTTTTCCCAATAGCCCCAAAATTCTGGCTAAAAACAAGGGACAGCCCTATCTACTGTTCACAAATTTCATTCATGACCACTGATGTCCACCACATCCTTTTCTCCTTTACACTTCTCTTTTGTCCCTGCCCCAGAGCTAGCTCTGAATTCAGAATTACCAATAGATACAAATCTCAGGAGCTAAAACCATCAGCCAGTTTGGCACTAAAGACAAAAGCTGATTAACCCTTTAAAATTTGTAGACCACATCCCTGAATGGAGATACAATCTCAGATGAATTCAACAATGTCTTTTGTAGTATATAATATTAAATAAACCCTCCAAGTAGATACACATATATTTTGTAACAAAAGTAAGATGCAGCATTCTTAAACGTGTCATAAATTTTTAAACAAATATGTATAATCAAACCAAACAAATTTTCAGGGCAGGTAGATGGCACAATGGATAGAGCAATAATCCTGAAGTCAGGAGTACCTGAGTTAAAATCTGGCCTCAGACACTAAACATTCCCTAGCTGTGTGACCCTGGGTAAGTCATTTAACCCCAAACTCTCTCTCACGCTTTCTTGATCTCTCGCTCTCTCTCTCTCTCTCTCCCTCACACACACACACACACACACACACACACACACACACACACACACACACTTCTCATATGTGCCACATGCCTCATTCTGCATATTTAGTCCAATACTTCTCATGAGAAAGTGGATGGAATTCCTCATCACCAATCCATAATGATTGATCACTGGACTGAACAGAGTTAAGTCTTTCAAAATTTCATTTTTATAATATAACATGCATTTCTAATGGTCTCTGAGACATTTTAGATTAAGAATTTTTTTAAATGATCTATGTAGAGAAGAATAAAATGATTCAAGCATATGGCTTTCATCTTGACTCAGTTTAAAAGGAGACATTAGCCTAGGAGAGAACAAAACTCTAATGCCTGTATTATCTAGAGGAATGAAGAAAAAAGAACTGGTTGAAGTGCAATTTCTTCAAAAGACACTCTCAGGAATAAAAGCCAAGGACAACTCTTGTTTGCAACAAAGTACTGCCAAAAATCTGCTACCTGGGTAAACAGTTTCTAACAATAACATCGATAGGAAATATCCTCATAGGAAGGGGACTTGGAAGAGTGAAAAGTAAGGACAGTTTGCTTTCTTAACCCAAGAGTCAACAGCAAGAGCTATAGCAAGTATGGAAATCATTAAGGAGTATTACAATGGCTGGTTGGGGTCATGCAGAGTTTTTCTTGGGGACCCAATGAACAACCAACCATATGTGCAAAATAGTCCCATGTCACACATGCCCTCTTAAAGTCAAGTTATAATTTTCCTCTGGACCAAAAAGAGATGATGATTTGGGAAAAAAAAAAAGTGGCACATTCAGACACACCCCATACCACAAAGACAACTAATTGACACAGTGGATAGGATGCTGTATTTACAACCAGTAAAACCTGAATTTCAATCCCGCCTCAGACACTTGGTAATTGTATAGACCTGAGAAAGTTACCTGCTTTAGTTTTCCCATCTATAAAAGGAGGATAATAATAGGGCCAACTTCACAAAATTGCTATGAGAATCCAATCAGATAATATAGAGTTTTGCTCAGCTTAAAGCATTATATGTGTACTTTTTGAGAATAAGGGGTTATTTTGCTTCTTGTATTTGAATCTTCAGTGCCTGGTCCATAATTGGCACTTAATAAATGCTTGCTGATTGATTAATCTTTGTCTTTCTAGCCACAGTGCTCAGCATAGTGACTAATCATCGAGTAGACAATTAAAAATGTCTTGATTCACAGCGCTTTCTCCCTGTGGTATCTAGCTCAGTAGCTGGATTAGTCAATCAGTAGGCAAATCATCACACATGTGGATAGTCTTTTCTTTGCTCCTCCATTGCCATGTTGAAGCCCTCTTGATCTAGTTTGCGGGTCTCCTGGTAAATATTTTTCCCAGGAATTTTCCTAGAATTAGATTCATTCCATCCTCTCCAAAAGCCCATCACTGCTCTCTCTTAAGCGCTGGTCCAGAATCTGTCATGATGTCTTCTTAACTACTAGGTAGTGTAGTAAATGGAGCTTTGGGCCAGGAGTCAGGACTATCTGGGTTCATTATCTGGCCTCAGACACTTTCTAGATATGTGACCCTGGGCAAGCCACCCTCTGTTTGCCTCAATTTTCTCACATATAAAATAGGGATAATAATAGCACTTTCCTCAAGGGTTGTTGTGAGGATCAAATGAGACAATTGGAAAATGCTTAGCATAATACTTGGCACGTAGTAACTGCTATATAAGTACTAGCTATTATTATTAACATGACTCTCCATAGACTTCTTCTCTCTTTATTCTCCAGACTTTGCTGTAAGAAAGGCAGTGTGTCTGAACGTTTTTTTTTTTTTTTTTCAGGAAGATCTTGAGACATTTGTGTTGTCTACCAGGAGGCAGGTTCCAGTCCCTGCCTTTACTATTGGATTTCAGGCTCCTTTACCCAAATGGTTTGAGAACTGCCACCACCTCCCACGGTCCTGGCTGCTCCAGTTTCTCTCTGGACCCAATGCAGTAACTTTTGGCTCTTATCCACAACCCCTGCATAATGATCAATGGATCTAGCTAGCTTCACTTCAGCTACTGATTGTTCCCATTTCCCTGCATGAAAGAAGAAAGTTTGAATCTCAAGAGAAGTGGATAAAAGATTCCAGATCATAAGCCACTGTATAAAAAACCCTATATCCCATGAACATCAACACTGTCATTTTCACACTACTATTCACTACTATCACTACTGCCACCAGTATTACTAGTAATAGTAGGACTTCTTCTCCTGTATCACTACCATCCTCATCCCTACCACTACGATCACTATCCCCCCTTTCAATACTACTGCTACTACTACCATCACTACAACCATCACCACTGCTGCTATAACTATCATCACTACCACCAACTAATTCAGTGGGTAGCTATAATAAGTGAAGAGAAAGACATATGTGAAAAATGTGTTGTGGAAATAAAAAATAAGGACGACTGGGAAATTAATGGAAATGTAGAGAGTGAGAGCAAATAGTTGAGGATGGAACTGAGATTGTATGACTAGGGGAATGAAAGGATGGTGATGCACTTAGTAGTAATAAAGCTTGAAAAGGGGGAGGGAAGGTTTGGAAGCAAAGACATATGAGCAGGCTTTAGACATATTAAATTTGATATACTAATACAACAGCCAGCTTGAAATATCTAATAAGCAATAGTTGGTGAACAAGTAAATCTCAGGGCAGAGGATGAAGTCATTTCTATAACATGATATCTAAAACCACAGGAACTAATGAAGGAACCAAAGAAGGGGTAGAGAAATTAGAAAAGGAGGCCAAGGACAGGCCTGTGGGAGAGCCCACCAAATTGGCACTGTACTAAGTTCAGGAAATGCAAAAAAGAAAATGAAACATTATCTTCCCTCAAGGAATTATTCAACTGGGAGGGTATAAAATTTTCAAGACTTATAACCATATTGCATCACTAGATGAAAATGGTGTTCAAAAAAAAAGTGTGGGAACAGCTAGGTGGTATGGTGTTAGAGTACCGCTCCTGGAGTCAGGAGGATATGAATTCAAGTCCAGTCTCAGCCAATTGACACTTATTAGTTGCATGACCTTAGTAAAGTCATTGAACCTTGACTGCCTCTCCAAAAAAAAGAGGGAGTGGGGAGATGGGTGTCAAGGAACAGCTTGATATTACTGAGAGCACATAATAGTTTTTTTTTCCTTATTGTCTAGACGCATAGCCTGCATTAATGTTAACAGATTGGACTGTCCATTCAAATACATCTTAAATTGGACAACAATTTTCATTTGTTTTTTTTTCTTTACATAAATTATTAATTTCTTCTGAGTAATTATGGATTTCACTGAAGAAACTTTGCAGTTCTCTGGAGTTTAAAGTAATAAGCATAGTTTTATCTATAGAAAGGAGCATCGGAAGATTTCATCTAAAAGGAAGCTCTCTTCTACTTGACCATAAGCAGGTCATCCTGCATGACAGCAGATAAAACTTCTGGCAAGGTTATTTCTCCTATTAAATATTAACCAACAGAGGATCACTAAACAGTGATTCTTGCAGTTGTATTTATCAAAGAATCTTGACAAATCACCCAGATTTTTTCAAGAGCCAGCTAAACTCTCAATTTCTAGTATTTCCTTTCTGTATTCCCCCTTTATCCAGCTGCTACCATTTTCTTTATGAACCAAAGTTGTAAATGCTACAAAGGGCAATCTAGAGATGCAAGTCTAGCACAAGTGGGCTAGAACATGATTCTTAAAGATAACCCATTCAAAATATTATAGAATCAGATCTAGGATCACAAGGGAATTAAGAATTCATTTAATTCAACAGCCTCAACTTATTGATGAGGAAACTCAGAAGGAAGATGTGTTCAGTGAGAGAAGAAGGAAGACGACTAGTGGAAAGAAATCTATCACTTAAAGGAGTTGCTCTATGAAGTATCTTTGGGAGAGTGTGGACAAGAAGCACATGGGAAGAGGCATAGATGGGTTACCAACTGTACTACTAATAGGAATATCAACACTGATGAAAGATAATGAGTTTACTAAAGTATATCCTGGTAGATAAAAAAAATGTTAAAGAGAATATCTGTACTATCAGCTTGGGAGTATAAACTGTGCCATTTTACATCTTCATATTCCCAATACCAGGGCAGCTAACTGGCACCATAGTGCATAGAGTGCTGAGCCTGGAGTCAGGAAGTTTCATCTTCCTAAGTTTAAATTTGGTCTCAGACACCTCCTCTGTGACCCTAAGTAGATCACTTATCCCTGTTTGCCTCAGTTTCCTCATCTGTCAAATGAGTTAGAGAAAAATGGCAAACCACGCTAATATCTTTGCTAGGACAACACTAAAGGGGGTCACAAAGAGTTGGACACAAAGGAAACAACTAAACTACAACAAAACGCCCAGTCCCAAGCAAGGCACTTTTTTCAGAGGAGATGTGTGGTGAATTTTTGTCAAGGTATGTGAAAATGCCTCTCGTGGTATCTCTGATGATGATATACTCAGGAAATCTCCAGAGACATCTTAAATTGCTTTTTAGACAATTTGGGAATGGCTGAACAAATTGCGGGCTATAATGGCATTTTATGTTCCATATGAAATGAAAGAAATTATTTCAGAGAATCCAGAATAGTATGAACTGATACAAAATGAAGTGAATAGAACTAGGAAAATAATTTCAACAGGACAATAAAATTGCAAAGAAAAACAATATGGAAAGATTTAAGAACTCTGACCAAAGAAATAACCAGCCATACCTCCAAAGAAACAATATGAAGATTGTTATAGGGACAGAGGTGATAGACACAAGGTGCAGACTGGTCCTGGTTTCTGTGTGGATTGTTACAAGTGTTTTCCACCCTTCCTCCCTTTTCTCTTCTCTTAATGGAGGGAGGATACAGTTGATCAGGAGGGAGAGATTAGCAATAGTGTTGCCAAAGAAGACACTGAATTTTTTTTTAAATGAGCAGAAGAAAGTACAAACAAGCAGGACATTTTTCAAAGTACAGAATTTATCATTCTATGTTGTTTTTTTTTAAAGCAGTATGAAACAGAGACTCACAATATCATACAGAATCTATTTTGGTATTTTGGGGATTTTGCTACATGATATAGAAATTTTTTTCACTTTTAAAATTGAGACAAAAAGAATGTAAATATTCTTTTCCTGCTCTTTGAAGAAGGAAACATATTTGTCTAGTAGTTCAAAAGAAACATTTTTTAAAAAGTCAATTGCACAAGCACAGCATGGAAGATACTGCTGTCGAGATAACGATTCCTGTGAAGACTCAAGAATTTTAGTGGACTAAATTGAATTAAATGAATTTAACTCAACAGCATGATACAGCAACCAAAACAGATAACAATCTTAGACTACATTAATAAGAGTGTGCAAAACGGGGAAGAGAACATTTCTGTAGCCCTGAGAAATTCAACATGCTCAACCCCCAGTTAAAATATTGTTTTAGAGGTACTAACAATTCATGTTCAAAGTAGTCATGAAAAGGAAATCAAAGTTATGTCAAATAACTGATTGAAGATACTAGGGATATTGTCTGGAGAAGATAAAATCTTGGATGAGACACGGCCTTTTAACTGTTACACTTGTAACTTGTAACACTTTCTATATCCTGGAACCCCATATCTTATATCTATGCTGGCCGATCTTATAGCTCCCTCCTGCACTAGCTTCTTCAAGATGAGTCCTTAATGTCTCACCTACATCTCATATCTTCCCCATCATCTCATACAATGCACTGCACACAATAGGTACTTAATAATTGCCTTCAATTTGAAAGTATCTGAAAGTCTGTCAAGTAGAAAGAAGCAGCATTGGAATTACTTTGTCTAGACCCAAAGAGAAAAAAGAGAAGCAATGGGGAGAAGATTCAGAGGTTCAATATAAGGCCAAATATAAGATTACTGACTTTGGGCTGAAAGGGATTTCTGAGGACAAAGAGTCCAAGACCCTGATTTTAGGCACAAGAGGTTAAGAAACTACTCAAAGCCACATGGCTAGTATATGAAAGTGTTTACTTTTGGAGGTGGTTTTTGGAAAGATTTTAAATCAGCCCACTGACTTCAAATTTAGCACTCTCTCCTTCTTAATAATTAAAGCAATACAAAAATGAAATGAGTTAGCCTGGGAATTGCTGAATTGCCATTACAGGAAGTCTTCAAGGAGAAGATAGATGACTGCTGGTTAGGGACATCATAAATCCCCAACAGATACAAAATGACCTCCAAGTTTCCTTCAAACTGAGATTCTCTGGCATACTTGTCATCTTCTAATTCATAAAAAGCAAAAATAATAATAAAATTAAACATTTAAGAAAAAATTTTTCTTCTTTCCAGGTACCACTTACAGATCATTCAAAATTTCTCCAAAAATTAAAATATTTTTGATCAAAGTGGCAGTGTGACCTTATGGATATAGAGCTGGCTTTAGTTAGTAGGAAGAACTTAGTTCAGCCTCTGATATATACTGTGACCACAGGCAAGTCACATAACCTTTTATCAACCCAAGCAATTCTGATTATAAATCATGATGACTTGTTTATCTGTATTGGTGAAGGAAATTTTGACAGTGGGAAGAGTGACACAATAACAAGTTTTGTCTCCCTTCCCATCCCCCACCCCTGCTCCATTTTTTTTTTGACCAAGAGACAAAATTCATATTAGAATACAACCTAACTTTCATAGGATTATGGATTTGGAGGAGCAAGAAACCTAAGAGCCATCGTCTACCTCCTCCCTTACTAATTTGATGGATAAGGAAAGTGAATTCCAGAAAGGTTAAAAATCTTACACAGCATCATACAGATAGTTCCTCGTGAGGGATTTGAATCCAGGTCCTCCTGACTATAAGTCCAGTGCCCTGCATACTACATACTACATACTATGCTGTTTTGTCATATTTGATCACAGACATGCTACAAAGGATATTTCCTTTGCAGTAATTAGGAAATGCTCCAAAAGAACATATTGTTACAAGTCTACCACAATCCTTTAAAGAAAAGGAAAAGTATCTTTTTTTTTTCTTTTTCTTTTTTTTTTAATTTTATTTTATTTGCATAACATATGTGTGGGTAATTCTTCAACAATAACACTTACATAGCTTTCCATTAGAAATTTTTCCCCCCAACTTCCCCACCCCACCCCTAGATGACAGGATATCCACTACATGTTAATTATGTTAAAATATTGGCAAATCGAATATATGTATACATATTTCCAAACTTATCTTTGTTGTGCAAGAAAAATCTTATCTACACAAATGATATATCAGATAAAGGAAACACAATGTAAGCAAACATCAATCAAGGAGTATGAGAATGTTATGTTGTGGTCCACATTTCACATCCCTCTCTCTGGGTGTATATGGCTTTCTTCAGTGAACAATTGGAGGTGGTTTGAAACATATCATTGTTGAAGAGAGCCATGTCCATCAGAATTAATCGTCATATAGTACTGTTGTTGCCGTGTATAATGATCTCCTGGTTCTGCTCATTTCACTCAGCATCAGTTCATGTAAGTCTCTCCAGGTCTCTCTGAAATCATCTTGCTGGTCATTTCTTACAGAACAATAATATTCCATAATATTCATATACCATAATTTATTCAGCCATTCTCCAATTGAAGGGCATCTATTCAATTTCCAGTTTCTAGCCACTACAAAAAGGGCTGCCACAAACATTCTTGCACATGTGGGGCCTTTTCCGAAAAGGAAAAGTATCTTGATCTTAATGTGGTGAAGAAATTGATTAGGTAACAGAAGCTAAAATCATAGTGAAAGAACTATGAATTTCCTTTTTAAAACTAGAAAAAAAAATTTAAAAGTTTTGAAAGACTTCAAAAATTTAAAAGTATCTCCTAATTTGGAAGTACCTCAAGACCAAAGGGTACATAAATAAAAGAGAAAGTAAATTGGGGAGAAAAAATGAGGTCTTGATATAAAAGGCAGTTAACAGTCAAAATATTTAGAAAAAAACTAGGGTGAATTATTGAGTGTAACTAACATTAGCAACAGGCTGAGTAAAGTACAAACAAGCAAGTTAGATAAATGTTTCAAGAAAGCTTATGGTTAAGCTAAAGATAGCAAGCTAATTTAAACAGTAAAATGCATCATTCTGTTCTAGAAATTTTTCTTACTACTTTTCTATACAGAGATGTCAGAGAGTTAATTAAAAAGAGAAGTATTTCTCCAAATTAGGTATTTTCTTCCTGCTGTCACATTAAGGAGCTAAAATTTCAGGGCAATGCTAAGAAATGTTATTTCCTCCTTGGCTATGATCCCTCATCTCAAGGTAAATGATGGGGTATAGTTATGATAGCAGCACAGGTCTAGTAAGTTATTAGACTTTTTCAAGCATGAATAACTAAAAGACATTATCATTAGCTATGTGAAACATACTTAGTGAAGCTATGAGTTCATTGGTGTCTTTTTAATTAAAAAAAGTCTACTCATTTAACTTAAAAATAAAACAATGTAATTCATAAAATTTATAATCACAGCAAATTGTCCAGCTAGTGCAATATTTAAAAGGGAAGAAGCAGTATCCTAAATAAAACAGATATGGGATGCTTGCTGAATAAATGAATAGGAAAAAATATGAAATTTTATAACCACTTATATTGACCTTTTTTTATGTTTAACTTACTCAGGGAAATGTCCTAAGTTTATTTCTCAGTTCTAACTCTCCTGCACTATGCCTAATCTATACTTGGTATCTGCTAACTGTGGCAAACTGTGGTATATTCATTGCTATGCACATTTGAGAAAAGTAAAAGCCCTCTCAAATATTTAAATAATTTCTCAACTGTAAAACAGTTGCAAAATGTTTGTATTCCCGTGGTTTTGATCTTTTAAAGATTACTTCTTGTACTTTATATAAAATTAAAAATCCATGACCTAGTAAAACTAATTTAAAATTTTATTATGAAATTATCTCTAGTACAGAGTTCATTACTAACAACTTTCATCTCTGCTTGTGAAGCTTTACCCAGCTCATGTCATTTATCTGACAAATCCTAATACTGATTCTCCCAGTTGTAGACAATTTTTTCCTTTCTCAAAATTCCAATTAATATTCTACATAACTATTATTAATAAGGTATTTATTTCACAATTATTCATGAATGTATTAATAATGTATTTATTCTACATTTGTCAAAGTGTTTATTACTGAATGCATTGTATCCCCCACCTTCTAGTATATAAATTGTATGAAAGCAGGTTCGATTTCTCAATTATACATCTCAATCAATTTCTAGCACATTCCTTCAACTTTTCTTCTCCAAATGCCATTCTTTTAGAAAGCTAGGTCATTTACATATGGCAGCTTAGATAAAATGAGCTTATTGCTCATATTTATAAATTAAGAGTTTTTCTTCAAAGTGAAGCTCCATCCATCCAGATGAAACTGTTCTCTTGCCTCAATTTTTTTCCTAGAGAAATCTCAGCATCCCGCCTCTACCCTCATCATACCGCCTCTACCCTCATCATACCCTATTTTACATAATATTTAAACATGTATTAGCTCTAGCATCAAGCACAGTACTGTGGATGTAGTAATTTAAAAAAACCTTGCCAAACTGAACATATATTCTGATTAAGACTTAGAATGGAAGACAATAGCATGGGACAGTGAAGAATGCTAAAGACAGGAAGAACAAGCCTGGGATCCTGCTTTTGATATTTACTGTACAAGCTATATAATCTCTAAATCTCAGGCTCTTCACACACTAATAGAAGATAATAATAATGTTGATGATAATAATAATAGCTAACAAGATTGTTGTGAGGCTAAAATAAGATCACAAATGTAAAACATTTTGGAAAAAAATTTAGAGCTATATGCCAGCTGTTATTATCAGTATTTTGCCTGCAATGTACATGAAGTGATTAAAAAGCTAATGACAACCTAACAAAGTCAAATATTTAAATAATTTCTCAACTATAAAACAGAGAAGAGTTGCAAAATGTTTATACTCTCTTGGTTTTGCTCTCTTAAAGATTACTTCTACTTTATATAAAATTAAAATAAATGACCTAATAAAACTAATTTAGAATTTTATTATGAAAAATTATCTTTTTTCAAAAGTTTTCCATAATGGCTTGAAATTTTTATTGCATTCATTTTCACTTTGATATTAGGATTTCATGGACCACATTTCAATTTTTACTGTCATTTCTTATCATTTCTCACAATTTCAATAACATTATGGTTTATTTTTTTTTCATTCTTCCTCCTTCCTTTTTTTGTAACTTGACATATATTACATTTGATTTTTCCCTCCTCTTTCAGCTTTGGTCTGCTTAATATTTTAATTTTTTTATAATATTTTTACTTTGACAGTTCAGTTCTAGTTTCAATATATAATTTCAACATTTCTCCCTAAGGGCTTGAAGTAACTGACACTTTTGAGAAAAAATGCTTTCATAAAATAAATTATTATTCCGCTTCTAGTACATGGTTTTAAGATTTTATCCTATGGCAGGAGTCTAATATGTTTTCTCAATCTAAACATAAAATTTGGGGAGAAAGTACATGTTTAACCCTGAGAATACATCTGAGAATACAATGAAACTGTACTGATTTCATTTTCATGTTTTTAAAAATATTTATTATATTTGTGTGTATATATATACATCTATATATATTTCTGAGTAACAATCACAAAATTATTGATATTTCTTTACAAAGCTTATTGTATACTACAAAATGTAAGCATTTTCAATATATTTTAAATATTAAGATTTACAAAAATTTACAAATTAATTGCTTTCAAGCTACATGAAAATTGAGGAAAATTACATGTAGATTTTAAAAATTAGAAGATACAATAAAAAAAAAGGTAAAAGCTTAACTTCTGGGAAAGGTTAACAAGTGATTTGAAAAGGAATAAGTAAGTTTTACAAAAAAATGCTTTTGTAAACCCAAAGTTAAGAATTCCCAAAAAACTGAAGGCAAGAATAGATTCAAGATTAAAACTTACTTTTTAATACAAACATTTAAAGCATTTTTTCAATTTTCTATTTCCCAAGTGAAGAAATATGAACTATTTTACCAGTATATAACAAGGATTATTTGCGTCTCTCTCAGACCCAAATAATACTGAAAACTTTCATTTTATTTTTAGGATCATTGAATTAGAGATGAAGACTATTTGTTCCAACTCCCTCACTTTATATAAGTGGAAGCAGAAGCCCAGAGAGGCTAAATGGTCTCATGTACAAAGATCTGGGAAACAAACCCTACGACTCCAAATGGAGCATGGAGTAATAATATTCATTTTTCAGAATAAAACAGGATGCCATTCTATGTTTCTTAGCAAAACCAAGTAAAGCAGTGGATTTGTCAAAATGAATATGCCACGGATAAAATCTCTCTTTTCTATTTTTTCCAAAACAATCACACAAAATTAACAGGATTCCTTCACTCTCTCCTGTCAGGTACTAATTAGCCCACTGAGCAGAAAAATACTAAAGCTCTCATATTATCATTCTCAAAGGCATTCAAATTCTCAATTATCAAGTGGCTATGTTCCACTGTCCAAGCACTTCATGGTAAGTACAATCCATATTCTGACACTGAGTCAGCCCAAGCAAAAATTAATTTTAGCCTCTGGAGTTTGTTTTTTATCATATTTGGTTGAAGTTGATAAAGAGGATCATTTGCAAATAGGTGTGTGTGTGTGTGTGTGTGTGTGTGTGTGTGTGTGTTATATGCTATCATTGTATATAGGCATCCATCCTATCCTTAAAAAGAAATGTAGGATAAAGATTATTCATAAAATTAGAATCATTGCGTTGGTAAGGCTCTTACAAATTGTATAATCTTATCCTTACATGATGATCAAATCCCTTCTACAATTTCATCATTTTGTCTCCCTTTTCCCCTCCTCCCCCGAATCACCAATAAATCTGTCTCTGTATCTATCTCTCTGTCTCTCTTAGAATTGTAGCAGATACATGCTGGACTTTGAGTATAAAACCTGGGTTCAAATCCTGTCCCTAACAGTTACTAGTGTCAGCATGGATAAGTCACTTGACTTCTCTGAGCCTTAGAATTTAGGGATAATAAGATCTCATTATTATTTTTATACAATATATTCTAACATATACTTATATGTTCCAACTTATATATAATATACAAATATATTCCAACATTTACAACTAATTTGAGCTACACTGGCTATACTAACATTTTCCTGGTTCTGAGTCTTTTTTAGCCCATAACCTAGCCCAATCTACTGAAGCCAATCAGTTCAAGCAACCCTACTTGAGATCATACATTAATCACAGTCTTTGTATAGCCCTGCATGGGAAACAAAGTAGACTCAGTAAAAATCAAGTGTAATTGCTAGATTCAAAACACTATCAGAGACTACCAAAAAAAAAATTTCCCATTCTAAATCATCCAAATTCTCACAAAGGAGAAATATTATGCTTAAAACATATTGCTAATATCTACTGGGCTAGAGGTGACTGGGGCTAAGAACACTGAAAGCCTAACATCCTTTGTCAAGGAAAAGGTGTAAAAAAAATTATTCAGTGGAGAGCCTGTTATCTAATACCATGAATTTAAAGTATTTCTTGATCTCAAAGGCATACTTCTAGTCTCCATTTAAAACAATCCTGAGAATTACTAATTCAATTGAGTGGGACAGAGAACTGGTTAACTCCAAGGTATATTTAAAATTTTAAAGGGAAAATTAAGATGACTTTTCATAGACTATACTTTTATCATCTATATCAATTTTATATTGAAAATCTGAATGATTTAGGTTTTGGCAAAATTCCATTTTGTTCTGTGCTTTGCCTACAATTAAAAACTAGCTTCGTTCCATAAAATTGTATATAATTCAATTTTTATTACTTTTTAAACAACTTACTATTGTTTTTAATTTTTTCCCTTTAATGTAGACATTATTCACCAAGTCACTATTTTTGATTTTCATGTAGGTTTGTATATGTATTTGTCATTTATATATTACATTATGATACACAAATATGAGTGCTACCTTTATGGATAAACTTTGTTGCAACCTAAAACACAATCTATTTTGTGTATATTACATGCATTAGACAAAGTATGTTATCAACCTTTCCCATTTATTTTTCATGCTGTTTATCAAATGCAGTTTTTTAAGTACTGTCTTCAAGGACATATTTTATCATTTTAATAATCCTACTCCATTATTGTAATGTTGATTTTTCCAACTATTTAATATTGAAATTCCCAAATTTCTTTATAAATCAATAAATTTTGCCTTAATAAATTTACTTTCTATAAATAATTAGATTTACAGATGTTCAATATTAGGGATATTCTATTAAAGTAACCACAAATAAGTAACATATGATCATAAGATAAAAGATCCAGCACTGAAATAGACAGAGGTCATCTGGTTTGATCAGTGATTTTAGTGAAGAAATAAGGAAATAAAGGTTCAAAGAGTTTAAGCAACTTGTCCAAAGTTATACAAATATGTAATAAGCATCAGAGGGTGGATTTTTTCTCTTTAATGTGAATTTATCTTTGCTTGCTATTACCACTATAATTCTAAGCTTTCTTAAGTTAGCTGTAATATGATAAATTTAGTCTGCTTTATAATTTTATACTCATATACATCCTTTCATAGTAAACTGTTTCCTATATCCAGCATATTATTTAGTCAGCTTTTTTCCGTTTTATTGGGAGATTACCCATTCACATTCAATTACAAGTGATAAATTTGACTTCTCTACAATTCTTTCTTTATTCCTTTCTACCAGAATTAGTAATTAACAATTTTCTTATTTCATTAATGACTCTTTCCCCATATTTAACAAAACTCTATTTTAATACTCTTAGCTCTTAAAAAAAAAAAAAAAAGCATAAATGTGATTCCTCCCAACTTATCTTCTTCTGGGTTTAAACTTTTTTTTACCCTTATTCTTCTTTCTCCCTGTCACTCTCAGTAATATCCATTTTTCTTTTTTCTTTTTGCTGAAGCAATTGGGGTTAAGTGACTTGCCCAGGGTCACATAGCTAGGAAGTTATCTGAGACTAGATTTGAACTCAAGTCCTCCTGACTTCAGGGCTGGTGCTCTAACCACTGTGCAACCTAGCTGCCCCTATAAAATCCATTTTTCACATAATATTTAAAGAGAATTCAGTCTCCATTTTCCTTTTTTTCATCTTCCATCATTTAGTACTTATCAAATCAATTTCATTGTTATATGTTCCCTCCACTATGCACTGAAATTTGAATCTAGTCATATTTGTAAATATTTATTAATCAAAGGATTAAGTTCAGTGATCTGAGTTTGTTCCAGAGAACCTTTCAATTTGTTCTTTTAAGTTATTAAGTAATTCAATGATCCTTAGTATTTCTGTTGTGTTTTCAAACCAAAACAGAACTGAGCTAGGTTCTTTTTTTCCATGAATTGCTACTCAAAATCATCTTGATTTTTAAATGTCTATCTTTTATTTTAGAAGATAATGCTTAGCTTTCTAGGAACCTGATTTAGGGATTAAATTTTGTTTCTTAACTTTCTTTAAATCATCATTCTTCAGCTTCTATTAATTCTCATTTGAATGTTAATGAGTATTTTAGAATGGGGATTTAGGATGGCTAAAATGAGGAGTTTAGATTAGACTGCTGTTAAGGTCCTTTTCTATCTCTATATGAGAGATCCTAAGTCTCTCACCCACACTGCTTAGAGCATTATCTTTTTGTCAATGAAGTCTTAAAACTTAACAACAATATGCCTGAACTGAATCTTGAATGTTTTCATTTTAATATTTGTAAATTCTATCTCTCCCTCATTTCCATTGTTTCTGAGAAATGAAATATTCTTGTATGATTTATTGATATGTCAGATTCTTTCAATAAGTCTATTATTGTTCCTTCTTGATTTGTCCTCCAAATATCTCACTTTTATCTCCACAGCTTCCAAACTTTTTTCCTCCTCTCTCTAAATAATCTATCTCCTATGCTGGCTCTTCATCTTCTTCCTCTTTCCAGGGAGAAAAGGGAAAAGACAGAGGAAGGAAAGAATTAAGAATGAAAAGAGAAAAGTGAGATATTTTCTAGTTTTGCTTTTCTGTTGCTTCCACTAATATCTTCCAGTAAAATAATTCCACATGAGTGCTTTTGTGATGTATTTACATTCTCTATAAATATTTCTAAACTCCTGAGCTTCATCTTGTCCTAGGATCTTCAGTCTCTTCTCATTTATTTTCCTTAATTCCATTTTTAAATTTAATTCCTGTGCTTATGCACTTTATTTTCTCTTGAGAAAATGGGTTTTATTTCTGATGTTGATAGATTAAATACAACTACTGACTCTACCATTCCAGTGAAATTTTTCTTCAAGGCTGTCACTGATCTCTTAATTGCTAGATCTAATGGACTATTTCTAATCTTTTTTTAAAAAAATCTCTCTGCAGCATCTAATTGTTGACCATCCTCTCCTCCTGGATTTCTCTTCCCTAGGTGTTTATGCTTTCTCTTTGTTCTCCTCCTTATCTGGTCTTGCTCAGTCTCTTTTGTTGGATCATCATACTTGTCTCTCCCTCTAATAGTAGGTATCGCCTAAGGTCTTGTCCTGATTCCTTTTCTTTTCTCTTTCTACAATTTTTCTTCCTGTGTGATTCAATTACCTTTATTGAGATGGCTCCCAGATCTATAAATCCAGTCCTGATGTTTCTCCTAAGCTCTAGTACTATATCAACAAGGGTTTACTGTACATCACCTTGATATCCTTTAATCACAGGATCAACAAACATCAAAACAGAACTTCACCCCATCCATGAACACTCACCTTTTCTCCTATATATATAGAATCAGATACCACCATCCTTCCCATCAGCAAAGTTCAAACCTGTGAATCATCCTGCATTCATCTCTTGCTCTCATTCCCATATTCAATCAATTGCTAAGCCTTTACGTCCAGAAGATCTCCTATATCTTGCCCCTTCTCTCTACCCACTCAGCCATCATCATACTTCAGAACCCTTAGTCATCTCTTGCCTCAACTATTATAAAGACCTCCCAATAAGTCTCCATCTCTAGTACTCTCCCCTTAATAAGCTCTCCCCTTTATAGAGATCAAAGTAATATCCCTAAAGCACAGGTCTGACCAGGGCACTTCCCTACTCAAGAAACATTAATGGCTCTTCCTATGGCCCTTAGGGTAAAAAACATTTTAAAATGTTTTTTTAAAACATTAAATTTTTTTAAAAAGGATTTAAAGTCTTTCTCCATCTGGCTCCAGGATACCCTTGATACGCTTGTTGCACAACAAACCAATTACTGTTCTAGCTAAACAGGTCTATTTTCTAGTCCATGAACTTAGAACTCTACTTCCCATCTCTGTGTCTTTTACATAGGTTGCTTTCCAAGCCTGGAATACAATCCTTCCTCCCCTCAGTCTCCAAGTTTTAGCTCAGGTATCATTCTCCTTCCTATTCAAATGATTATGTTATGTTTCTGTGTTGTATACAATAAACAGAATGTAAGGTCAAGAATAAAAGAATTTTTTTAAATTGTATCTGTATTTCTCATACCTAATATACTGCTTTACATATAGTAGGCACTTAGTTGTTGAATTGGGTTGGATTGCTTCCTTTAATCTACTCACTCCAACAAAACCACACTACTCTCTCCTTCCAGCTACTGTCTCTTTTACAGCTCCCTATGTCTAGTGACTTCCTTCACCAACTCTGCCAAATGATTTTCTGTCCATCTTGTAAAGTTTAATTCAAAGGCTACTTCTGCTATAAAGCCTTCCCAATTTCTCCTCTTCTCCTCAACCACGCCCCTACTCCAAATGGCCTTCTTAAGATTACAAGGAGCACTTGATGTTGTAACCTGATACTAAAGGTGATGGGTAGAAAATGTTGACCTTGGAGAAAGGAATATCTGGATTCAAATTCCGTATCATACACTTTACTAGCTAAGTGACCATGGACAAGTTAGTTATTTAGCTTCTCTTAGACAGAGACCATTCATTATTTAGAAGATAAGGTCTACCTATTAAGTTCTAGTAGAATCACATTTTCATGAAAGTATGTATATTCTCATGAAATCACTACAAAATTTCACTGGTCTATCTAGATTTCCCCTTTACATCTCAATAAACTAATGTTTTAAAATTTTCTTGACATTTTAACAAAAACAAGTTACAAAAAAAGTAGAAATAATCTAATTGCCATCACTGATGTCTAATACAAATTAAATCTTGTTTTTAATGTCAATGATAATAAAAGTAACTTGACACAGGTGTGAAGAGCAAGGGCCTGGTAATTAAGGCAGGTTCCAGTTCCAATTTTGTGCTACTTAGCTTTATAATTTTGAACAAGGCTTTTAATCCCCATAAAGCATCAAGAGTCTTGATTATTTGTATGAAATAAAGGTGGTAGAAGAAATATTTTAAGGTCCTTTTCTGAATCTAAAATTCTAGGTATCCTAAAGGTAAAATAAACCATTAACTAGCTCCTTCTATTTACAATTACTTATTCCTGTTAAATGGTGTATATCTGATGATGACTATAATACTAAAATATTTCATTAGTTCACAACCCCAGAAAGAAGAAATACATTAAATTTACAGATAGCTATCTTAGCTTCACATCTCATCCTGATAAAGGAATAATCCCTAATAAGGAAGATTAGGGAGGAATGAAGGGAAGAAAAAAAAAAGCTAGGTAAATGTCTTTTTCTTTGCAAATCAATCTTTCACACTGTGGCTTCATTTTGTTGTTTGAACCAAAAATAGTTATGGTCTAAGAGTAGGTAAACCCCTTCAGACAACATCCAAGACAGGCACATTCTATATCAAATTCTACTTTGTAACTAGTATCATAATTAAAGACAAAATAGAGATTCTTTACTGTTCTTTTAAAGCTGTAAAAAACTGAAAGGATTGTTGAGATATTTTTCTTAGAAAACAGCACCAGGAAAATGAAATGCTCATTCAGAACATAGGTTTGATTTAGTTTACTGTATATACAACCACATAGACCATAAATGCACAGAATTAACAGATTAAAGAAGCTCATGCAAATAGGCTGCTAACAAAAAGAGAAACCATGCATCCCATGAGTAAACAAATACATTATTTTCAAGTGTATATAAATACGGTATTAAAAAAACTTTCACTGGTGTAAGATAACATTAGGGACAGGAAGGCAGTAGCTCAGGTTTTGAAGTAGAAATAAAAGTAGCAGAAATAAAGAAACTTATTGGAAAGAACAAAAAAAGGATTAGTACTGGATATACTCTGATGCAATAATGAAATAATTTGGATTTTCTTAATTTTTATTCTAGAGAACACTCTAAAGGAACTATGGACAGTCCCCGGTATTTGGACTGGTGAGTTTATAGCCCTTAGATAACTTTACCTCCTATAACCATCTAATATGGGCTACCAAAAGAATATTTCTCTCTAATCCTCTTTTTCTTGGAAATAAGGAAGAAGGAAATGAAGGAGAGAGAGGAAAAAAGGAAGGAAGCAAGTAAGCAAGCAAGCAAAGTCATTTTAGAGCCTGAAAATCTTTCTTCACTTTTTTCTGCAACATAAATATGCTATCTTGCTACTCTATTCCCAAGGCTCTAAAATTTTCATGGGAAAAGACAAAAAAACTATTATAAATGCTACATATAAACAGCAATTATTACACTAGTGGCACCTTATTTTTCAGATATATAAGTTAGAGTCCTAAAGTATAAAAGGAACAACCTAGGAGCTCCATTTTTCATTTAAGGTATCATTTATATGGGATGATCAAGCAGACCAGATCAATGATGACACAGACTCGGGCAATTTTATGAGGGAGACAGAAGCCAAAATTCACTCTGCTAGAGAATGAATAATGATAATCTTGCCTGGGGGAGTAGGAAGAAGGAAAATCCTGAGTTATTCAATTCAATCCTGAAGCATGAAAGCTAACAAAACATACTACAACTACAGATGTGACTGAAACTACACTTCATGGGAAAGTAAAACAAAACAGCAGGGGAGGAACAACAAGAAGCCAGCATCATGAGCAGACTATTAGAATAGGAAGCAAAACGATTCCAGTTCTTCTCATGCCCAGCACTAGCTGCATGAGCATGGACATGGCATTTAGCCATTCCGAACTTGTTTCCTCTTGCACAAAAGAGAGATAAAATATTTGCAGTTTTTGTGGGGATCAAATGAGATAAAGCAGACAAAGTACTCTGTAAACTGTAATATGCTACATAAACATTAACAATAACAATTATAATTACTCTTACTATTATTATTCCCAAAAAAGAATATTAAAAAGCTACCTAAGACATTTGAGTTCTACTCTTACTCAAGAAACTGTGTCAAAAGTTTGTAGTCTATCCACAACACTGGACATACTTTTTAAAAAAATACCTAACATAAATGGATTCATTTCCCTCCTAGACAACAGATTCCCCTACAAAGATTTACTTTGATAAGTTATCAAGACAGAAGTTATTGAATCATCAGAGAATTGTAGCATTTTGCTATTTGAGGACAGAGAAAAATTCTTTTTTTAAGCACAAAAAATAAGCTTCAAATCACTATGCTTATATTCAGGTCAATGATTAGCTGTTGTTGCTGCTGTTTAATCCAGTAAATTTGATGGATGAAGGGAAACCCTATTCGGGATTCTCAAGTCTTTGTTCAAAATACTAAAGCAAGACTTTGAAAATAAAGTTTTCTACCTACCCCAAACTAAAGGATAGCTCAAAAACACTACATGGATTTTATTTTTATGTAGGAATGCTTAAATATACATTTCTTGGAAAACTCTGCTTTCCCTTGAAGTTGGCTAACATAGAAAAAAATTATTTTTATTGGAAACAAATTAAGGTCAACAGCTACCTAAATATCTAAATAAGCTCAAAAATAAACTTTGTTGCAGAAAGAAAACTTATTGTAAAAACTTTCATCATAAACACTGCAAGGTATCAAATTGATTATTTTCTTAAAATGGAAATTAGATCAGTATTAAGAAGAAATGATAATATATCAAAGCACCAACTTTCTGAGGCCTAGGATTCGGAAACATCAACACAAAAGCTATATTATACAAAAATGATTTTCCATCTTTTCCCATGTGAGTTTTGACAAGTAGATATACTTTTGATGTACATCTTTAATTTACATAAGATGTACATTTTTAAGTTTGAGAGATCAAATATTTGAAATTTTAATACCTCTAAACTTTTTCTTTTATATTTCATAACTGATTCACTTTTATTAGTATATGCTGCATTAAATCAATGAGATAGAACCTTAATATATCAACACATTAAATGGCCACTAAAATTAAATCTAATTTTTATTTATCAATATTATTTAATAAGAAACATAAGGTAATTGAAAATTAGATGCTAACATGCACTTATTTTTGTTTAATAAAAAAGGCAAATAAGGTACAAAAAGAATCAATACCCTTTCCACAAACATAATATTGAACATGCAAGTTCAGGCAAAGCCATCATTTGTCAAGCCTGTGATTTGTAAGAGTGATCATGAGTGAAAAACAGATTCATAAAATATTAATATGAATTTACATTAAAAAATATACTTTTTTCATTAGGTCATGTTGCTTTCATAGCATATGTGACTTGTGTTCAGAAAATATATTTTCCTTAACTTGTTATACATACACATACATTCAGTCTTTCCAAAGAGTGTGCCTATATATATTTTTAGTTATACTGGAATGGAGACTAACAACAACAACAGACTTTGTTCCACATGGATTTTATCAATTAGTGTTTATCAGTATAAAGTAGCAATATATCAAATAACTAAGATCAAAAGAAAGAGAATTGCATATATACTCTTTTTCTTCTTAAGTTAATAAAAACTTTGAAGTTATAGAAACAAAAAAGAAGTATTTTATTTAGTTTTCTGAAAAAATGTTAATATATCACAAGAATCTTTTATTTCATGACTATCTAATATATTAATGATAGGAAGAAAAAAGATATAAGCTGTGTCATCTCTTTACATCCACCCTGCTCCAGGGACAAGGGGATGCTGTAGATTGTCTTTTTGTAGCTACAAGCAGGAATATTTATATCTACTTAAAATGGAATTTAATGCTTTAAATATTTGCATTAATTAAAGCTATTATACTTCAGATGGTTGATTTGAATAAGCATAGTACAGGAGAAAAGCTATGACTCTAAAATCAGAGGACTATGCTTAAATCACACCTTTTACCCTAGAGAAATAATTTAACATTCCTGAGCCATTGGTTTTTTAATCTGTAAGATGAGAGAGCTGGGCTAGATGGATTCTAAAATTCCTTTCATCTTTAAATCTATGATACTATGATTTTTGAGGGGAATTCTATCAGTAGAATTCCTATCATATACAGTACTACAGAAATTATAAAATTGAATTCATTATTAGGTACTGAAAAAAATAACACTATATATAAAATAACAAAATGACATTCTCACTCTGGCGTATTACCAAAAGAGTGAAGAGTTTTCTGCTACAGCAGAAATTTAAGCCAATATGGTTTTTTATGTTAGTGACAGCTACAAATAAAAATACCAAGAACTTTTCTACTATACATTTCTGTTAGTTTAAAAAAAAACCCAAAAACAAAACACCAAAACCCATCTTAACAACTGCTAACATTCCTTCATTTAAAGTTTTATGAAAGTCTATGGTAGATAATAAAATCTAAAAAAGGAAAAATCTGTTATGATTTAGAATGAACATGCACTCACAAGATAAAAAGGGGAGGGAGGGAAACAGGGTTAAAAGGCAATATTTACATTTAAGCTTTAAAAGTAAAAACAGAGAGCATATCTTATCACTGTTTCTAAATTTATTTTGCACTTATTAGTATATCTCATGTGGGAGTAGGCATAGAGGTAAGTTATTAATGTCATTTATATTTGGAAGAATAATTTTTATATGAAATAAAAATAAAATTTCTTATTTTACTTTAATCCCTTACTTTTGATAAAAGTAATCTAAATTTGCTCATTCAATCCTAGTACTCAAATGACACTCTAGGAATCCAAAAAATTCCAGAATTAAGATATCTATCATAAATATGTCGTTAAGTGGGAATGATGATCTGAGCTATCTTATAAGAATCTGCAAATACCTGCTATGTCATCATAAATTATCAGAACTACCAACAATAGAGCATGAATAGTCAGATCGCTAAAAAGTCTTAAAAATTCTTTTGACAAAATTTCAAGGAAATGTGTACACTAATTTTTCTAGGTTTATTTAGATATATACAAATACTCAGAAATTCAGATACATACATATATATACATAATTCTGTTATGTACGTAATACTAAAATTCAAGCTTATCAACTTTGTGGAACTATCATTAAGGTGATTTCAGTATTCTTGGAATATTCCCTTTTTTTTTGTAAATTCTAGAGTTGTATGTTTAGATCAGTATCCACCCTTAGTCACTATTCTCAATCTTGTCTGATTGTGAGACTGTTGTAATATATGGTACTCACCAGTACAAAGTAGTATGCATATAAAGCTGCCGAATGGTGAATGATAAAAAACTTATCACCTATCACTTTCCAATATAAAATGATAAGAAACATATCTGTAAAAAGAAAAAAAAATGACCCAAGTGAGGGATTGGATACATAAAAAACTTGCACTACTTCAGACTTACTCAAAATGACTTGTTACCTGTGCTTGATCAGCAGGACATGTCAAATCAAAATGACAGAAATTATTAAATTCTGGGAGATGCATATATAGAATATATAGAATACAGAATTAGACACAGTCAGAGAAGGCAAATGCTTTTCCCTACAAGGAATCTGGGTTTATTACTTTCTAGAAGCAAGTTGAAGCAAACAGCTACTAGGGGTTCATATCCTATTCCAGGTGGGAAAGTACAGCCCCTCTGATTTAGAGATATGGAATTAAGTGGAAAAAGCTTTTTAATATTTGAACTTTCATTTAAATTTGAATTTGTGATCTAAAGTCATCAAAGAAAAAATTATAAAAAGAACATCTAAACTATCTTTTCATAATAATTATGAACAGATTTAATTATAAAATAGAAATACAATGAAGAGGTCAAAATACCCTAAAATTCTTCTGTGAACATTTTCAGATATAAAGGATTTAGCTTAAGAAACTTAAGAGTTTTCAATATTCAATATTTTAAAAGATAAGGGGAAATGATTTGTGATTTTTTTGTTTTAAAATAACTAATATAATCACTAATCACAAAAAGCACATAATATCTGCAAATGCAGAAAAATATGACTAGCCAAAATGAAAACCCACAAAAAGGATTTTGACAACACCAAAAATGAAAGAGACCAGGTACATGCTGTTTGAGATCTTTTTCTTGAGGCAAAGAGGGAAAGGTTTCATATCACATAATCAAAGGATAAATTTTTTGTCACATTTCTTAAAATGCATGGCTAACATAAAGGAACCAAAATATGGCTCTATTTCTTTATAACACAGTTATAGAAATATAAATCAAGATTGTATTTATTGTTCATAATCATGATTTAACTATAACACATAATTACCAGAGAGGAGGTAGCCTGAAGCAATGGCAAGATTCACTTGAACAAGTGAAGCATCACCCCTGGTGAACAAACATGAAAATAAAGTTTTAGTGTTTAGCATCCAAGTGGGGGATTTTTTTGGTGCAGGTCTTCTAAGAGATCATTCAGCACATTTACTTGTATTTCCATGGTCTAAATATTTTTAAAATTTGTTATACCATCATTTGAAAAATTACTGGTTTCTATGTATTGTTTTCATATTGGTATTTTAATATTTTATCATGACACAATGCCTTGAGATGTCAAGGTTCTAAAATATTCTAGCCAAAGTGTGAACTCTAAAAGGAATGCATTGTTCATAGGATGTCTCAAATACAACTCCTTTTGACAGCTTTTGAGAATTCCTTCAAATTAACCCAAAAGAATGAAATTTGATAGAAATATGCTTTAGGTCATTCTTTCAATGAGAGTCTCTCTTGAAGGCCTAAGCCAAATGCCCAAAGTTTCCTTTAGCACAAATAATCAGCTCTGAGAGATCAGACTAAGTAGATGGTGATGAATGATGATAATTAGCACCTATATGGTATTATATTTGCACTTAACAAATATTACCTATTTTTTTCTCCTCAGTAACCCTAAGATGGAGATGCTATTATTATCTTCACTTTACAGATGAGGAAACTGGGATAAAGGTTAAGTTACTTGTTCAGATTCATATAGCTATTAAAAGTCTGAAGCTGAATGTATCTTCCTGACTCTAGCGCCAAAATTCTATGTATTGTACTATTTACTTGTCCTACCCCACTGAGGAGCATTAAGGAAAAATTTACTTCTAGTCAATTGTTCTAAATTAGTAATATAGCTCTCCTTTCTCATCTCTTCTCAAAACAGACACAACATAGGAAAGTTGTGAAACCCTGGATTCATCACTCTTCTAAACCAAATCCCTGGAATAGCTACATTAGTAGAGATTAAGTGAGAGTGGTAATTATTCTGAGCCCCCAAAGGATAACTAGGAGCCCAGTATAACAAATGCTTTTATAAGATTATAAGGAATATTAGTTCCCTCAATTTTATCAAATGAATAAGCATTAAGTATCTATGTAAGTATGCAAAACACATAGGACTAAATGCTATAGTACAATCTGATAACATGTGTGATGACTAGTGACTGGGATAAACTAACCAAAAATGTATCTTTTAGGTAAGCCATTTTAGTAATTTTGTTGTTCTGGACTTTCGGTCATGTCCAGCTCTGTGACCCCATTTGGGTTTTTCTTGGCAAAGATACTGGAGTGGTTTGCCATTTTCTTCTCCAGTTCATTTTACAGATAAGGAAACTGAGGCAAACAAGATTAAGTGATTTCTTCAGGGCCACACAACTATTAAGCATTGGAAGTCATATCTGAATTCAGGAAGATGAGTTTTCCTGACTCTGGGCTTAACACTATCTACTGTACCGAGGTGGCCCTTGTTTTATCAATAGATAATGTCTTTCTGCAGAAGTTACATAGTAATCTACTATTCATCACTGTACTATTAAATCAGGCTGTTTTTAACTGCTGTAGAGTTGCAAAAACTCTAACTGGGATTCTGAAATACAAATTCTGTTTATGATAAAAAAAAAATCTAATAATTAAAACTCCAGAACTGGAAGAAACAATCTAGTTCCCTTGCTTTGAGGTAGATAAAGCACTGTTATAGCTAAGGAATTTTATGACTATACAGCTAGAAATATTGGAAGGGGTACTAGAACCAGTGTTTTGCTTCTTAAATGTAAGGCTCTTGTGCTAACCCATGCTCCTCAGTCTTACTGATTTAAATCAAATAATTCACAAATAGAAACAAAATTTCAGACTATGTTTACTACTGGAGTGAATGATCAGTGATTTTTGCTAATGTTGGAAAGTCAGAGTAAGAACTCTCACTACCTTGCTGACATCTACACCTGGAGAGATAAGAAACTACCTCAGGCACAGAGAGATGCTTAACAGTTAGTGTCAACAATAATGCAGGAAATAATCCAAGAAAATTATCCTGGAATGATAGAACATGAAAAGAAAGTAAAATTGAAAAAATCTATCAATCACCACCTCAAGGAGATATAAGAATATTATTGCCAAATTTCAAAACTCTTAGATCAAAGAGAAAATTTTGCAAGAAACAAGGAAAAAACCAATTCAAATATGCTGGTGCTACAATTAGCATTGTACAGGACTTAGCAGCAGTCACAATAAAAAACTGCAGGTACTGGAATCATATCTACCAACAATAAAAAGAACTAGATCTGTGGCCAAAAATATCATATCTAGCAAAATCATCTATAATTTTGAATGACAAAAAAAATAAACCTTTAATGAACTTGCAGATTTTTGGGATATTCTATCAATCAAACCTGCAATTAACAGGAAATTTAGCATTATAAGAGCCAATAACAAAGATCAATTTTAAGGAACTCAACATGGACAAACTTCTTAACCATGGACAAATTTTTTATGTTATTTTTACATAGGAAATGTTCACTACATTTTAAGATTCACATCAACAATAGAGTAGCTCAAAAGAAAGATTGGCAGAGTTAAGGTAAAAATAGTAATCGTGTTATACAAAAGAGGTGCAGAGGAAGAATAGACTCAGGTATTTAGAGGGGGGAGAAGGGCTTATAGTTCTGAAAACCTACTCACATCAGGAATGGGTTCAATGGCAACACTACATATATACCACAAAGGGAATAGCACCCTCCAAAGTTTATAAAGAAATAGAGGGGGAAGGATGGGTAGATGGGGAAGCAAAGGGTGAGGAAAGATGACAAGGGAATGATCCTTGGGTGGAGGGAGGTTAAGTAATAGCAAGGCAAGTCAAGGAGCAGAATTTAATTAGTCAGCAGTGATAGGAAAGACATGTATGTGTGTGTGACTGTGTGTATGTACATATCTACATATATGTAAATAAATATGTCTTTTCTTAACTGTACCTTGCTTGGAGGTGATGGGGGCATGAAAAGGGGGAAAATAAAGTAAATAAGGAGCACAGGAAATAAATAAAAAATGGACATTTGTGAATATAATTTCTTCTACTAATATATGTAATTTCTTGATCTGGTAATTTGTTGTTATATATTTTGAATTCTCCCTGATGTTTGGTTGGGCACATGCCAATGTTCTCTTTTGTTTTGTTTTTGCTTTATTTTGTTTTGTATTCCTTTTCTGTTTTTCTTATTCTGTTTTTTCAAATAAATTTTTTAAGAAAATAAAAAAAAAATAATTAGTGTCAAAGACAAGATCTGAATCCAAGAACAAACATCACTCAAACCACTAGAGTCCTAGAGTACACTCATTACTAGAACATTATTTACTAGTTTCAAAAGTGATAACTCAATGGAATCTTGCTACCCTTGATCATATTACACTTAGAATTTATTCAAGCTCAAATTTCTGAATAAGGATTAGAACACCAAATCTTACAATCAGGAAGGCCTGAGTTCAAGTCTCTAATATCCACCAGCTAAGTGATCCTGTGCAAAACACTTAACTTCTAAGTACTTTTAGGCAGTACTCAAAAACTTTTCATGTCAAGATAACAAATTATACTTAAAAAGGGAGTCTCCTGTTCCAGAGATACCCTATTATGTTTTTTTTTAATTTTAATTTTTTTTGAGGAGGAGAAAATTCTGTGTCTTCTTTATTTCTATCAGAAAAAAGACCAAATGTTGAAAAATTATCCATGCATATGTTTTTTTATTTTTTTACTAAAACTTTTTATTTGCAAAACATATGTATGGGCAATTCTTCAACATTGACCCTTACAAAGCTTTCTGTTACAAATTCCCACCCCCCAGTCCCGACCTCTCCCCTAGATGACAGGAAATCCGCTACGTGTTATGTTAAAATACTTGACAAATCGAATATATGTATACATATTTCCACACTTACTATTGTTGTGCAAGAAAAATCAAAGATACCCTATTATCAATGAAATCATAAGTATAGTTCCTATTGCATATTAAAGTATTTTTGTCTCTAATGTCAAACAATAAGACAAATCTTAAATTAATGATTGAATCAAAGTAGAGATGGCTTAGTAGACTGATCGTGGGGCCTGAAGACAGGAAGACCAGAGTTCAAATCTACCCTCAGAAACTTACTTGCTGTGTGACCCTGAGCAAGTCATTTACCTATTTGCCTCAGTTTCCTCATCTGTAAAACAAGCTTTAGAAGAAAATGCAGTATCTTTGCCAAGAAAACCATAAAGAGTATCACAAAGAGTTGGACATGACTGAAATGAGTGAACAACAACAAGATTCTTTCTAACAAGATTTTCTTGTTCTAGTTAGAACCAAATTTTGCTCGGTGTGAGTGTGGAAGAGAAAGATCTTAGTATTATAGGTGCATACTTACTATATCTTCCTTGTTTGGGATTAATACACAAAAGCTGATTATATTATTTTCAAATCAATGACCTCATTATCTTTATGAAAGAGAATAAACTGCCATAAACATTATAATGGGCACCTGTATATTCTCCTATAAATGAAACCTTTTCATATTTTCAAGGTAAATGAGATCATCTTACAAATAAACATTCCTTTCAAGCATAAATAAAATCAAACCATTTAGAGAAATGTCTTACCAAAGGGGATCAGCTATAGAAGCCTCATCAAAAAATAAAAGATACAGACAAAAAGAACCAACCAGCAAGGAATGGAATGTGGATACTATCCTGAAACAAGAAAAAAAAAATTCAATATTATTTCAAACTCAAATGCATTCTTATCTCATTTAGGCATATGAAATATTCTAAAGTAATTAGGACAAGAAATATAAGAAGTGAATGGGATGGTAATGACCCTATACTTGGAATCAGTAGAGACCTGACCCTACCTGAGACCATGGGCAAATAAATCAGTTAACCTCTGTGAGAAATATTTTCTTCATCTACAAAAGGAAGATAATACTTGCTATATTTACTTCACAGGGCTGTTGTAAGGAATGGTATATAATGACATTTAAACATTTTCTAAACCTCAGAATGCTATGTAAATGTTTGCTATTATCATTATGAAGATTATAGCATAGAACTACAACTTTCAAATTATCAATATTTTTTAAACACTATCAATACAAAACACAATTTAATTTCCTTTAAATCCCTTAAAAAAGTGGGAAATACTTGCTCACAAGTTATATAATATGTACAATCAGTTACAATCACTCTTCAGGGTAGTTTTGCTCAAATCATTCAATAACACTATGATTTCATCAATATGAGTATTACCTCCAAAGATGCAGATTGCCAACCATTTACACTCTCTCATTCTGCACAACATATGATTATATCCTTTTGTAATTTCTGTTATTATATTTTGACTACTCATCTATTGGCAGAATGGCTTTTGGGTTTTATCTACCCCTTCTTATCTGTCTAATCTGGAGGTTAAATATTTGTCCATGATTTATAAATAACAGTAAAGATAAATCTGAATGTATTATGTCAAAGTAACATTGATCAAAATTCTACTGGGTTACCTTCCCTCAGAGATAACCTTTCATTTACAAGATAAATAGTTTGTATATAAATGGTCATTAGCGTTTTGTTTCCTTAATTTAAATTTGAGTTCTCCAAGGAATGAAACCATGTGTCTGCCTTTCTTTGTTCATTACTTAGCACAAAATATAGGACTTCATACATGATTGCTGATTGATGATCTATTGCCTATATATATAATTTTTAAAGATGGCAAAATTTTTTAGGAAACTACCTGTATGTACCTCACTGATTGGATAAAGCAATACTCTCAATAACTCTAATTCTATTATGGTGTGTACAGATTTATCTTAAATTGAGTAGAGCTGTAAATACCTCAAAACAAGACAAAAAAAAGAACACAAAGTAACTTGTACATATTATGAAATAGTAACCAAAAAAAAAAAAAGGAGAAAATTCATTAGGAGAATATGAGATACAGCTTAGGAATGTAAAACAAAACAATCCATGTGTGTCTAGTCAAGTGATACCAACCAGTTAATTATATCATAATTTCCAGATTGATCTTTATTTCTCCATTTGTCAATAACAAATACTATATTACAGTGAACAAACGGAACAAATGTTGTTTACTGTATAGATAATTCTATATTACAAAGAATATTCTAAAATGTAATTCTGTGATTTGTCATGTCAGATACTTTCAAAAACTTCTTTGTGAAGTGCAACAGGTCACTTTATGAGCAAAATTAATTCTTGGCACACAGATAATTCAAATACCATTTTGTTTAGAAGGAATGATAAAATACACACTAAAATGAAATATGATTTTCACTTTTCAACTTTATTTAGCATCATAAATGTCTAATTTTTCTAAGAAATAATTACATTAGAATAGCAGTTAAGAAGTTAGAGATTTAATCATTTTAGGTAGTCCATTTATTAACCACTAAAATTACATAATATAAAACAAGGCAAATGCAGCAGCTTAATTAATGAACCCGTAAATAAAAAAAATAATAAATCCTGAGTAATTCAGCACAGCAGGATTCTCCATGCTAAGTGTGTCCATCTGGCTAATGCTGGAACTAAGTGAATAAAGGAAGAAGAAATAAATTACAATACTGTGGCAAATAATACCTATAATTCTTATCTTTTATGTAAGAGCAACAATTAAATTTAATGACTCACTTGGAACTGTAACCAGTCAAGTTAATGTTTTCTGGTGGGGATTTTTCTATGCCTTCCCAAGTAACTAAGATCATCCAGGATTCAGAGACATTTTTTGGCATTGTCTAATTGTGAAGAATCAGGTGCACGTGTTATGTAAATTTATTCTCTCCAAATTAGCAGGAAAACTTCTACAAAAGGGAAATGACCAAACCAATAGATCTCAGGAAGTAGTAATCACCCCCAACTTGGAAATAGCTTTATAGAGACACCTTCTCCTTTGAGATTTCTTGATAGGCCTGTTTTTCATTTACACAGGCCTAAGGGCTGACTATATCTGGGTTCTGAGAATCAATCTTTCTTTGCAGGGTGATAAATATCTTGGCCATTGCAACTCCCAAAGACCATCTACTTACTTGTTTCAAAGAAGGGCTATGTTCTATCTTTGTTGAGGGAATTTCAATTCATAAAGTATTTTTTATTCATCATGGCACCTCATCTGAGACTGAATTTCCCAACAGGAATTTCCTGTACTTTAGGACAAAGCTTCTTAAATGATGGATTGTGACTCAATATAGGATCATGTAACTGAATGGGTGGGTCACAAAATTTTTAATGTAAATGTTTTAATTTATTTACCTATTTTATATACCTATAACCTAGCACTGCCTAAAAATTTCTCACATGAAAAGGGGTCACAAATGGAAAAAGTTTAAGAAGCCCTACTTAAGAAGACTGGTGACTGGTCAGGGACTGCTGCTTTTGTCTCATTTTAAGTTATGTAACATTATTTATTAATATACAAAATGCCCAGAAATCATTAAATCTATCAATTCATAGCCACCTAACATAACCCTAACCCTAAATGCCCCTTGATATTTCTTTTTTGTTCTGATTTTTCTCTCCAAATAAGATTCATAAAGAAATGTTTTTTTAAAAGAATATACATATATAACCAGAAAAAGATAATAAAACAATTTTTTAAAAAACATTCCTTGGGGCAGCTAAGTGGCGCAGTGGATAGAGCACCAGCCCTGAAGTCAGGAGGATCTGAGTTCAAATTTGGTCTCAGATACTTAACATTCCCTAGCTGTGTGACCCTGGGCAAGTCACTTAACCCCAATTTGCCTCAGCAAAAAGCAAAAAAAAAAAAAAAATTCCTCAAGCTTGGAATGAAATTCCATCTCAAATTTGTCTCTAAGAATCCTAGTGCTCCCTTTTAGGCTCTGATTAGGTATTTCTTACTCAGAAATACCTTCACTGATTTCAGTCAATCAGTACTATGCTATCCCTTCCATAATCAGTTCAAAAATATAGAGCGCTTCAAATCCTTCCTGGTCCTTAATTTGTAATCTTATTTATCTGAAATATTGAGAGTTTTATACTTCTTTCTGATATACTTAATTAATATTATGTATTATTTATACATGCTTACTAGTATCTATCTCTTACCAACTATAAGATCAATAACTCTTCAAAAATTTATTAGATATATGTGCCAGGCAATAACTGTACTGGTACTCAATATGCAAAGACAAAAAAATTAAACAGAGCATTTGATATCCTCAAGAAGAATACATTCTATGGGAAAAGAGGGAAAGATGAGTCTTGCATATATAATAATATATCAGGGCAGCTAGATGGCATAGTGGATATAGCATTGGCTCTGGAGTCAAGAGGACCTGAATTCAAATTTGATCCCAGATACTTCCTAGTTGTATGACTCTGGGCAAGTCACTTAACCCCATTTACTCCCACAACCCTTTCCCCCCAAAAAAGAATACATGACAATATACTTAAGGATTGGCACTAGCAGCTGGGGATCCAGTAAGACAGAATCAGGAAATGCCTTGTAGAAATTTGCATTTGAGTTTAGCTTTGAGGAAAACTTGGGAGTTTAGGAATCTGTTGTGTGAAGGAAATGCATTCTAGGAACAAAGACAAGAATCTGTCTTACTTAAAATTCAAGTCTTTTTTTCCCCTGAGGCAATTGGAGTCAAGTGACTTGCCCAGGATCACACAGCTAGGAACTTTTAAGTGTCTGATATCACATTTGAACTCAGGTCCTCCTGACTTCAGGGCTGGTGCTCTATCCACTATGCCACCTAGCTGCCCCAATTCATGTCTTTCTTTCCCCCAAAAGCCCACCTGATATAAGAGACAGGGTAATCTTAATAAATATATGTTGAACAATAACATTAATACATTTAATCTAGCACTTAGCACAGTGCCTGGCACAGAATAGGTGTATTTACGGTAGTATTTTCCTTTTAAGTGCCTATGAGGTAGATGATTCATGTGAGATTATCAACATGCTACATGAACACAGCAAAGACTCAGAAAATGAAGTTATTTAGCCAAAGTAACAGTATCAGCCACTTCATTAAGAATGAAAAACAGAAGTGCTTTGACTAGAAAAAGTTCATCATTTATTCTTTGCAACAATGTTTCAATTTCTTTGGTTCTTTGATGTTCTTCATTTCTACTGAAATAGTTGTATGAATGAATCAGTCTTTGATTGCTTATGTTAATACACCCAATACCATTCCTTATTTACATTTGAAATTCTTACATATATTTAGGCAATATTTGATCTGATATTTTTATTAAAACATCTTTCAAAAATGTCACCATTGCTCACTAGTCAATTTTAAGAGAGAAGGTAAAAGAAGCAAAATCCCCATTCTATAATGCTATGCATAAAAAATATTTAAAATCTGACTTACCATTCAGAAAGAAAACAAATTTTGCCTTTAGTTTCTGTCCTACCATACACAAAAAAATGCTTTCTCCATACACATTAACTCTAACCCTTTTATAAAGGTAGGTTTTTTTTTTCATAGCACAAACCAAAGCATGAGAATAATGAATGCAGACTAGAAATTCTTGATCTCTGATCAGAAGATCAAAGCTTCAGCTCAAAGATTTAACTGTTCTCTAAAAAGAACTTGGACATTTGGCAAACATCCTTCAAACTGAAAATGAAATGGTAATTTTTTTTTTTTTTGCTGCCCTCTTCCCCATGCCCCCAAAAAGAGGAATTTTAGAAATAATTTTATTCTAAGTATTACTTTCATCTAAATAATGCAAAACATGTAATATTCTTGTATTTACAGCATGTTAAAAACGTAAAGAACAAAGAAATGAATGTTTGAAGTTAGTTATTAAGCATTTATTGTGTACAAAGCACTATACCAAGTTGAGATGCTTTAGAGCCATAATATTTTATGTGAGAAATGAGACAGTAAAGCCAAAATTCACTAAAGAATACTTTTAAATATTTTTTCTTATACAACTTTCATATTATTTCTATAATTCACTTTTTTTCCTTTCTTTTAATCAATATTAACTAATTCTTTTTTGTTTTTGTGAAATATGTTTAAGATAATCTGATCAAATATGAATTGAGTAATTTAAAACATAATAAAAATCTAAAGAAAATAACAATTCAAAATATTTTGGTAACAAGTGATCATATGTTTTGATTATTAATGTTTTACTATATTACTAAGTTTTAAAAACTTTACCTTGAATTCCATTCAATCTTCTTTTGGGTGCTTAGTTTGTTAAAACCTGAGGTTACTTGTGCCGAAAACCAAGAACTTACAACATGGAAAAGAAGTTGAAACATGAGAAAACTAGTAAAAATGATGCCAATAACGCTGTAAGAATCCATGTTTTTTCAACCTGTTGAGAAAAACAGTGAATGATGACTCATATACACTGTTCCTAAAATTAAGACTTTAAATATTTAAAGTAAAATCCATGGCTTTAATGGGGAGAAATAATTTTAAATAATTTAGCACAAGAATAAAACATAGAAAAGTCATTGCATATTTAAGGGATTTGGCTGTTTTTCTTAATCTCTACCAACTAGTCTTTTAAGTTTTACAATTATACTAGTAAAAAAAAAATTTAATTATCTCTAAAAGAATATTTAAATAGGGATTTCTTAGCATTAATTAAAAGATTAGGAGCCAACTTCAACATCACCAAATTAAAAATTATCTAATTAAAAAAAATAAAAAATAAAATAATAAAAATTAAAATTAAAAAATTAAAATTAAAAAATTAAAAAATTATCTAATTTCATTTTTATAATTGCTACTCTTACAAAAACTCACCCAGCACAACTACAATGATCCTTTGAGCACTTTTTTGACTTCTCAATTCAAACTCCCACATTGGATTAGAAATTAACCTTTACCTACAGCCGCAAACTAAAAAGAAAAGAAAGAAAGAAAGATTAAGCAAAAAAAAGTTTAATAAAATGTATTAAATATAAAATAAAATGCATATTAAATATCCAAGATATCAATATAAAAATTATTTTTAATTTTAAAATTACCAGTCTTACTCAAAGTAATACGTTAATTTTAAACACTAATATGAATACTATGACTAAAAGTTTTTCTATGTAATCTCTCAAAAATGGTAAAATTGTTTCAGATGCTAAAAATTAGATTAGAAGATAAAGAAATGTTACACATAAACACATAAATTTAATGTTTTTAGATGAAATTAAATTCATTTCACTCCTAAAAACTTAAATAACACTCAGAATTAAAAAATGGAATGAAGCACATTTTATATTTAGTAGAAACAGTAGTTTAAGGGTCTCTCTTTGATAAAGCTGAACCCAGATGAAAAGATAATTAATCAATATAAATTTCCCACTGCCTAATGAGAAAACTTAAAGTTTAAGTCATTTCTTGAAGGCAATTGCCCAGTAAGGATAAGTCACAGAATACTTCAGCAATAACATAACTTCATCCTTTTTCATTAGAATACCATAATGAAAATTTGCTTTTCATACAACTGTTTTCCTAGATCTGTAATGAATTCTCTTTATTCATTTTTTTACTTTGTTTCTTTAAAATGATTTTAAAATCCTTTGCAGTGAGCACCCATTAAGTTTATTACTCACTTATTTTTACTAAAATTTAATGTATACTGTCATTATGTTTCATATTGTTTTGCTTTCAAAAAACACATTACTAGATATTTTAAAGCAGATGTCTTATAACATTGCCTATCATAGGAACTTTGAATTTAGCTATTCTAACAGAAAACAAGTATCTAACATTAAGAACTTTTCCTATCTTTCTTTAGGTGCCATATTTCATATTTGTAAAAGACTTACACACAATTAATAATTTTTTAAAACTATGTATGGCAATTCTACTTGAATCTCCTCTAGAGAATGTCATTAATATGAATAAGATTTCCATTTGTTCAAGGTATAGCTCTATGAAAAATCTGAAATATAGTGAAAGCAATTAAGACTGGCAAAGATGACAAAAAATGGAAAAAATAAATGAAGGAAGTAAGACAAGAGAGATGCTAATATACTGTGGTGGAATTGAGAATAAATCAAACCATTCAGAAAAACAATTTGAAATTATGCTTCTTAAAAAGTGACTAGAGGGCAGAGTCAGGATGGCAGAGTAAAGGTGAAGAATAGCCTGAGCTCTCCCAAATTTGCTTCCAATTAAAGTTAAAATAATGCCTCAAAATGAATTTTGAAGTAGGACAATCAACAAAAGGATGGGGTAAAACAGCTGTCTAGAAGAAAATAATTCTGAAGGACCTCAGGAAAGTCAAAGTAGAGCTCAATCCAGCACAGGTCACATCCCAGCAAGTCAGCAAGAAGGCTTTGGGAGCAATTGAACTGGCAACTTCAGGAACTTTCATCCCAAGATAATAAGGAGATCAAACAACTAGTCAGAAGATTACAGGGAACCCTTTAATAGCATTGCATTCTACATTCCCCATAAGCAGTTCTAAGCAAGGAAAAGCTTTAGAAGGAACACTGGATGCAGTTCCAGGGTAGAAGAGTATTTGTGGTTGCTCAGAGCAAAGCACAAGCCAGAAGAGCAGTGATCATATTTTTCCTTAGGTCATATTATCTTGGAAAAAAATGAAAGATTACAGACTCCCAAAATTAGCTCTATAAACATTAAATAAATAAATAATAGAAGTTTGGAGCAATACCCCCTGCATGCCAGAGCAGAATCCAACTTTAATGTAAAGTTAAGTCAAGAAATAGGCTGGGAAAATGAGCAAATACCAAAAAAAAGAATCTGACCAAAGAAAATTACTGTGATAACAATCACAGTATCATATTATCACAAATCAAAGCACAAATGCAGAAAAAAACAAGTGTCAAAACAGCTACATCCAAAGTCTCAAAGAAAAACATGAATTGGCAGCTAGATGGCGCAATGGATAGAGCACCAGCCCTGAAGTCAGGAGGACCTGAATTCAAATCTGGTCTCAGACACTTAACACTTCCTAGCTGTGTGACCCTGGGCAAGTCACTTAACCCCAATTGCCTCAGCAAAAAGCAAAAAAAAAAACAAAAACCATGAATTGGTCTCGGCCCCATCTTCCACCCCCCCCCCCAAAAGAACCTATAAGAATCCTTGGGAAAGCTCAAAAAAGGATTTGAAAATTCAGAGGTAGAGGAAAAATTGGGGGAAAAATTGACAGCAATATAAGAAAACCATTTTTAAAAGGGTTAATAGTTAGGTAAAGGAGGCTTCAAAATAGAATAAGCCAAATGGTATAAGAGGCATAAAAATTCACTGAAGAGAAGAACTTCTGAAAAAGTAAAACTGGCCGAATGAAAAAGTATGCACAAAAGCTCACTTCAGAAAATATTTTCTTAAAAACTAGAACTGGGTGAGTGGAAATTAATGACTTCATGAAACATTAAGAAACAATCATCAAAACCAAAAGAATTTTAAAAATAGAAGAAAATTTTCTGTGAAATATGTCAGTAGAAGAACAACTGACTTGCAAAGTAGATTGAGGAGAGAGAACTTAAGAATTAATGAAATACCTTGAAAACCCTTAACAAAAAAAAAAAAAAAAAAAAGAGGCCTAGAAATCATCTTTCAAGAAATCAAAGAAAAATGCCCTTGTATCCTAGAACCAAAAAAGTAAAATAGAATTTGAAAGAATCTACTGATCACCTCCTGAAAGAGATCCAAATATTAAAATCATCAGGAATAGCAAGGCAAAATTCTGGAAGTCAAGGAGAAACTACTACAAGTAACCATAAAGAAACAATTCAAATATTGAGGAGACAGTCAGAATAACACAGATTTAGCTACTTTAACATTAAAGAAATTCTGCAGGACAAAGGATCTAGGAATATAACCAAGAATAACTTACCCAGAAAAACACAGTATTAATTAAATAGAAGACTTTCAAACATTCCTGATTAAAAGACCAGAGCTAAATAGAAAAGCTGAATTTCAAATCAAGACTCAAGAAAAGCATAAAAAGGTAAACAGAAAAGGGAAATCATAAGGGATTCAATAAGACTGAACTGTTTACATTTCTACGTGGGAAGATGATACTTGTAATTCCTAAAAAATAATCATTAGTATAGTTAGGAGGAATATACATAGACAGAGGGAATAGGAACTATGATGGAATGAGATACAAAAAAGTTAAAATTAAGGGGTGAGAAAGAGGGATTCAATGGGAAAATGGAAAAGGAGAAGGTAGAATGAAGTAAATTATCTCTCATAAAAGAGTTTTTACAGCTGTTTTTGAGAAGGGTCGCAGGCAATGCTTGAATCTTAACTCTCATTGGAATTAGTTAAAAGAGGGAGTAGCACACATTCAGGTGGATATGGAAATTTATTTATCCTACAGACAGATAGTAAGAAAAAAAAAATAAAGAGAAAGGGTGGCTACTAGAATGACAGGTGGCTTATAGGAGGTAATGGCCAAAAGCAAAAACTTTTGAAGAGGAAAAGGGTGAAAGGAGAGAGAGAAGAAAAAATGGGGAACAAGGGGAATAGGGTGGAGGGAAATACAGAGTTAATCATCATAAGTGTGAATGGAATGAACTCCTCCATAACATGGAAGCAGACAGCAAATGGATTAAATGATTTAGACTTGAAGGTAATGCCAAAAGCAAATTAAGAAAGCATGTAATAGTTTATCCATCAGATCTATTGATGGGGAAGAATTTATGATCAAAGAAGAAACAGAGAGCATTGCAGGATGTAAAATAGATAATTTTGATTTTAAAAAATTTAAAAGGTTTTGCACAAATAAAATCAATGCAGCCAACATTAGAAAAAAAGCAGAAAAGTAAGGTGTCCAATTTATAAGAATACAAGTCATTTCCCAAATGATAAATGGTTTAAAAATATGCTTTGCACATAGTTCTTTGCATGTTGTTTCCCCCATTACATTAAGTTCTATGAGAGCAGGGATTCCTTTCAAACCAATCTCCAGGACTTAGCACAGTGCATGGCATAACACAGTAGTAGACACATGAAAAATACTTATTGACCTTGACTCACAACACCTTTCTATGAAGACCCAGAGTATCCCAATTCACTTGTCTCCTACAACACCACTGTTGTGAAAATTGTGAAAATCCAGAGTGTCCCCATTCTCTAACACTCACCTATCACTATGGTTAGATAGATTAACACCTGCTACTCTCTCTATCCCTATATTCATCACCAGCTATGAAGAAATAGATTATTCTCACCTCAAAACTCCCAATGTCTCATCCCCATGTTTCTTAAATCTACCTTACCTATGTCCTACTTTACATCTTTCTACCCTTTCTATTGTGTCTGCTATAATCCCTATTTCATAATGAGTAATTTTCCCTTCATTTCAAATCTTTCCTTTCATACTCCTACATATCTCCTCTTACTGTATTCCTATATATCCTCTTATTCAAGCTCTACTTTCCTTCACACCTCCCAATACCTTGGTTCTAGAAAAAGAGTTATAATGCTCTGTAAATATCACTACAACAATTTTCTTCATCCCACATATCCAATCAATTGCTGAAGTCTTAGCGACCACACTTGCACACAGTTTCACCTCTACCCTTACCATATCCTTCCTAAGCCTATCCTTGATCCTCATTGGGGCCTCCAATTCCTTCCACATCTCAATACTTTCTCAGGCCATTATCCATGATTTGCTTTCAATAGCTTCCTTTCCTATCTCAATCCTATAGTTAACTAATTCAGATCTACAAAATTCTCTCCTCTCAAAAATTCATTATTTCCTTATCCTATCACCATTAACTCTTCACCAAATCTCAATCCTGCATTCCCACTATCCTCTTTCTCCACACTTCATGAAGTGTTATTGGACAGAGCTGGAAAAAGTCACACAATTATACTGATGAATACACAGCAAATTTATGATATCTTATGTTAACCATGCCCTTACTATAGCAAAGCATCCTTGTTATTCTTCCTAATTGATTCTCTATCTCATTTCCTATAGAAGCTACATCTCCACTACTAAAACCCAATCCTGGTCACAATATGCATAATTCTCCTTCCCTGAACTACATGGTTTAGCCAAAATGGTTTTCTTCCTATTCCTCACACATGACACTTGAGCTTTCTTCTTTGTATCTTTGCAACAGCCTTCTCCAATGTTTGGGATATATTCCCTTCTCCCTTGTCTCATAGAATTCCTCTATTCCTTTTACATACAATTCAAACATCACATCCCACCTAATTTCTTTCCTGATGCCCTAGAGTATTTATTTTGAATTGATTTCCTTTGAACATACCTCTATGGACCTAATCCATGTTATTCTACTAACTTACACATTACATGTCAAATGACCTTGCCTGCTACTCTTAACATGTGGTATTACATCTTTTTCCTGAAATGTAATACTTACATCTATCTCTCAGATCTCTTAAGTCCTTGAACCCTTCAAAGCTCAGGTCTCATCAGGATTGTTCTAGAGGCCTTTTCAGCTTCCCTCCCCATTATTAGTGCTTAGGTTGATTTAGTGTACAAAGAGAATGTAAATTCATTTTGGGTAGGAGCTGTCTCATTTTTGTTCAGTGACCTTATATAGTGCTTTGTCCTTGGTAGATGTTTAATAACTGCTTATTCAAATTAATTGAATTGTCCTCCTTAATCCAAGAGAGTAGAAATAGGAATAGTTTGCAGAAGTTGAAGTGAGGCAAATTTAAATTCAATGTAAGGAAAATATTCAAATTGTCCCAAAGTGAAATGGGATGCCTCAGGATCCATGAGTTCTCCAACAATAGAAGTCTTCAAGTAAAGATTAGATGATCATTTATCAAGAATGTTGTAAAGAGAAAATACTATTCAACAATTGGTCTAAATGACATATTCCTTCCTACTCAGATTCTATAATTCTGGATCCATTCATTCTATTGTTTTCAAATGTATAGGAAAGAACAGTGCACATCTTAACCATAAAAGATACCCTGCCAATCACTACTATTCCACTACCCTAAGTTTTCTAATTTCATGGTTTTAAGTTCCAGGCAAGGAATACCTTCTACCTTTAGGTATAGAAATTAAGAAAAAAGACACTCTCCTTCAAGGAATTCATATTTAATAGGGAGAATACAACATACATATGTGTATGTGTATATATATATATATGTACATATATGTTTATACACAGAGACACAGTTACACACATATACATCATACATACACATGTATCTGTGTATATAATATACATACATACATACATATGTGTGTGTGTATGATGTAGTCTCCCTATTAAAATATTAGTTCCTTGAAGGAGAGTGTCATTTAAACACACACACATACATACAATAAGACAGAATAGAATAAGAGTAAAGAGAAAGTACTAAGAAATTTTGAGGAAGGAGAACCACTTCTGCATGGATCAAGGAAGGTCTCATGAAGGAAGTAGGACATGATCTAGACTTTCAATAGGCAAAAGAAATGTGGAGACAGTATACAACAAGAGCATTCGTGAAAATTCTCAGAGGTAAGAGAATTCAGGACAAGAGTAGTGAATGGCTAATAGATTACAACAGAGTAGACGGGAATAATATAAAAATAAGGCTGGAGCCACCTGGTGGAGACACTGATAGGTTAGGCTAAAGAGTTCATACTTGAACTTTTGGATAATAAGAAATAGCTAACTGGTATTCTGAGCAGGGAACAAAATCCGTTAATACCTATATTTTAGGAAGATTATTTAGGAATATTGATAAATAGATTGGAGAAGGGACTTTAGGAAGCAGAAGCAAATTAAGAAGTTCTAAGAAGTCTTCCTCTTCTAAAAATTATTTCATTTCTCTGAAATTGTATACACTTTGTACTTCAGAAAAGCACCTGTCCTATTCTATTTTGCAATCTGTCTGTATACCTGCTATGTCCCCTGGTAGGCTAAAAATTTCACAAAAAGAGGGAATTGTTTTCATCACTGTAATTTCCACAACTCCCAGTACAGTGTTTTGCATGTAGTAAATGCCTCCAAAGTCTATTGAATTAACCTGAATTTTTGATTAGTATTATACTGTCAAGGGCCCTAACACTCATATTTTTTCTCTTTATTCTCCAACAACGAAAATCAAAGCATCAAGAGATGCCAATGAAGTGGCTCTCTCTTTTAAATTTAGTATGCTCTAACTTGAGAAATGAATGGAAAAGCCATATTCTTCTTAAAGGAGAAAAGTTAGTTTTTTCTTTTGTTTTTGAATGCCTAGTATGTAAGCATAATACTTTCTACATAGCATGATGTTGAATAAAAGTTTGCTGAATGGAACTAAGGAAAGATCTAAACATCCATGAAATCCAGCATGAAACCTATTATGAATCTCTTCAACTCAGGAGCCCTTACCCTGGAGTCTATTAATTTCTTTAAAAATATATATTGATAACGGTATTTCAACATAATTGTTTCCTTTGTAATGCAGGTACTATTTCATTTTATACATTTAAAATATTATTCTAATAAGGGTTTGATAGGTTTTACCAGAATACAAAATGGATTCACAACTCAAAAAAGACTAAGAATCCCTGCTTTAAGATAGCATATTCACATACAATTTCTCCCCGAGGTTCATTTTGTTAATTTGGGTTTTTACATAGGTATCATGTTGCTAGTTGTATAACTGAGGGGTTTGTAAAATTTAAATGAAAAAGTTTGGATTCTTTGACTAAGCAATATATGCTAGATTTAGAGACAGAAGAGATAGGGGTTTAAACTCTACCTCTGAAACTAAAACCAAATCCTTTAATCTCTCTCAACCTCAGTTTTCTCATATGTAAAGCAAAGTTAAATTCCTCAAGAATCTTTCTCAAAAGAATATTGGGAGAATAAAATGAAATAAACATTTATAAGGTGCTTTGCAAATCTGAGAGACATATAAAACTCAATTATTATTAATAGTATTACTGTTAATTATTATTAATAGTATACTATCTCCTTTCTTGTGTTTTAAATATATGTAAATACATATATACGAAATACCTGCTAGAGTGAAAAAAATTATCATAAACAAAAGGTCTACCAAATTAAAAGATCAAAAACTCTTCATGGAAAACATTTTAACTCTGAATGATCAAAGAATACTGGCTCCAAAGACTTCAAATCCTGCCCCTGGTCCTGTGACCCTGAGCAAGAAAATTCAACATTCCTGAGCCTTTAGTTTCCTCAACCATAAAAGGAGACGTTGAACTAGATGCTTTTGAAGTTCTTTCCAACTCTGGGTCTATGAATCTACTCTAGCAATCATCCATTCTTCCTCTGCCCAATCAGGAGGATCATGCAGAGCAACAACCTTCTGCTTTGTCTTCCCATTTCAATGTACTTAGCTGTCAAAGGGATCTTCCTAAGGGCTGGAGTGGCTCTCTCACTACACTCACCAACTCAATGAATTCTACTAGTTGCTTGTCTCCAGGATCAAAACCCTGTGTGACTTTGGAAGCCCTTCATAACCTGGCCCTTTCAGATCTACATCTTACTCCACCAAAATACTGTGTGAGCCAGTGGCCTTGGTCCCTTTGTCTGCCATTCCTTGAACAACACCCCCTATCTCTTGACTTTGGGCATTTTCACTGGCAGTTTCCATCCCTACAATGTTTTCCTTCATCATCTCCAACTCCATCTCCATCTCCTGGTTTCCTTCAAGTTCCAATTAAAAGTTCACCTTCACAAGAAGCTGATCCAAATCCCCATTAATGCTGGAGCCTTCCCTTTGTGATTTACCCACTTTGTTCTATACTTATCTTTTTCCTCCATATATATCTTGTTTGCATATAGTTCTCTGTATATTGTTCTCCCCATTACACTTTACTCTATGAGAGCAGGGATTCTTTTCATATCAATTCCAGTTCTTAGCACAGTACATGGCATGTACTTCCTGATCTTGTCCTACAACACCCTTCTGTGAAGATCCACAGTGTTTTAATTCACCTGCCACCCACAACATGTTCTAAAGACACAATGTTCCAATTCACCTGCTACCCACTCCACCCACTTATTTCCCCCACACTTTTAACCCTGTTACTATCCCTATCCTTAAGTAAGTCATCAATTATCCAGAAGCAAATTATTCTTCTCCCATCTCATTATCTCATCTCCATTTTCTCTAAATCTATTTTACCTATGTTCTGCTTTCCATTTTTCTATCCTTTACACTATATCTACTGTAATTCCTTTCATGATGGGCAAACTTACCTTCGTTACAAACCTATTCCTCTCTGCTTTCTTCTTAATCATTCTCTCTTACCCTGGCTCTCCTTTCCCTCACACCCCACAATATCCTGATCTCGAAGAAAGAATTGGAAAGCTTCATATATATTGCTATAACTCCTAATTTTCTTCCATCTCTCAACAACCTCTGTTGCTTTATTTTGTTAATATTTTGTATTATTTACAGAGCATGATGGACCTTAACCAACCTCTAAGCCCTTCTGACTCCTCTCTTAGGGAATTCAATAGCTCTCCTCAAAAAACCCTTAACTTGATCATCTTCAACATCAATGCTAATCTGTCCTCAACCACCTTAAGTTCCCAGTTCCTCAACCTCCTCAAATCCCAGGACCTATTCTTCCATTCTACTTCCCCCAAATATTTCACTTCCTTGATCAAAAACTCTGGAATTTCTCTATATAATGACTTTCTATCACTCTATCATTCCATATCCCTTACCACCCCTAAATCTACAATCATCCTCATCATAAGCTCCAAAACTTCCAAATCCTTGGTACTTTCTCAGGTCTTGGACTTCATTGTCCCCTCTTTCCAGTCTCAATATGACTATTAGCCAATTCAACTCTACACAGTTCTCTATTACTGAATACTTCACCATCTTGTCCTACTGCTGCTCAGTAGCTGCCTAACCATAATCCTAGATCACTCCCATCAAGTGCTTTCTCCAAACCTCTCCTACTGCTGAAGATGATGAAGTTACAAAAACTTACTAACTAAAAATGTATGCTGTACAACTTCAGCCAGTTCCTCGCTGCAACAAGGCAATCCTTTTATTCCTTCCTAACTGATTCCCTGTTTCACTGTCACAGAAACTGTCAAACCTTTTTTCCCCCTCATTTCCACCTCCTTTGTCACTTTACCGAGAAAGTTAAGGTCATTTGCCTTCAAGCCCCTGTATCCCCAAACCCTTACATCAATACTCCTTTTACTTTCTTGTAGTCTTTTTGCCAATGCCAATTCCCTTTGCATTTGTCCTCAATTCCAAAGCCACCCCAGGAAGCTACCCCCACAATCATTACCTTCTCTCAAATCTTCAATGTTTCTCAATCTACAAAGAACTATACATCAAATCCTATCCTTGGTTATCAAGCTAACTGCTTTTCCAAACACTTAACTAAGTTCTTCTTAGCAAAAAGGTAAAGGCAACTGAGAATGGAAATATTTTATTCAGAGAGAAAACTTATGATTTGAAGATGTTAAATTAAGTAAGCATTTCCAAATACCACTGAGAATCATCAAATAGTGTTTTGGATAATGTTCCCAACAGACACAAAAAAATGTCTTTTATATGTTAACAAACCTTCAATAAAAAACATGCAAGGAGTGCTGCTTTCCATCATTTTCAGTCCAGATGGAAAGGCGATCTTCAAGTAAATAAATATCACAAGTAACTATGCAAAAAAAAGAAAAAAGAAAAAGAAAACCTCCCTCATTTCCTTCATTTGTGTGTTAAAAATACTACCTAGAAATCAAGAAAAAAGTAACAAACTTCTACACAAACTTCTAGAAAGTCACTGTCAAATCACTGAAAACAGACTAATAAACATCATACCACTTCCCAAGCATAAATTCTATGAGCAAGCCTTAGTCAAAACACAAATAGAAAAATGACATGCAAGCACGTCAGATTGATGACGTTTAATAATGTTCAGGAGATATAAAATGGATAAATATATGGAAAAAAGGAAATTAATTTTGTGAAAAAACACCTCAACTATCTTTTTATAGATGCTTTGAAACAGAAGAGAAGACATATCCTAGTAGGTTTATATTGTCTTAGCAAAGATAGGAAGTTTAAAGTATTTTATTTGCTGAAATTTACAATAAAGCAACGTGATATACATACATATTGCTTAACATATATTTAATACATATAACATATAGTCTAATATATACTAACAATTAGTTAAAATTACTGAAAAGTGTTGGCATAGCTATAATAAGTAATAAAACTTAAACACTGGACATATTTGGTAGTAACATATAAAGAATGTATCTGTCCTTTCTTTATAAAATAGAAAACTATCAAAATATAAGAACTGTGCATTTTATTAGTAATAATCATTCACTTATGTTCTTTTACTTAATTATTTTTAGATTTCCTATATTGTGGAGGATATTTAATGGAAAGAATAATGAAAGTGTTTGTGATATGTTGACAATTTATCAACAATTTTTTAAAAATACTATTACATACTTTGTGTGCTTTTAAGATGTTTCTCAAAAAATAGTCACTTTTAGTCAAATGATTTATGAATAACTTAAGTGTAAAGTTCATAACAAATTTACATCTATAAATTCATCAACTCCAATAATTCATGTAGTAAAATATAATTTGAGAAAAATGAGCAATATGCATTTGAATTGGAAGTAAAATCTTCTATTGATTTAAATAAAATTTTCACTATATAATTATGATTAAGCTTAGCCTTGTAAAAGATTTGAGAAAACATGCTTCCTTCTCTCCCTTCTTTGCAAAGACAGAGAACCAAAATTGTGGAATGTTTCATGTTAATTGAAATCCACAATATTGGTTGGTTTTGCTGAACTTTCTTTTTTCATTTTTAGAAATCTTGGTTACAGAAGGCTTGATAGGTGAGGGAAAAGGAGTGGTATATTCAGATATAAATGTCAACAAGCTGTTATTAATGGAAATTAAATAATCTAATCCTAAAGAATGAATGGGTGAAACAGCAAATCATAGACACAATCAATAATTTCATCCAGGAGAATGACAATAATGAGACAACATACTAAAATTTGTGGGATACAGCCAAAGCAGTCATAAGGGGTAATTTATATCTCTAGATGCTTACTTGAATAAAATAGAGAAAGAGAAAATCAATGAATTGAGCTTATGATTAAAAAAGCTAGAAAAAACAAATTAAAAACCCTCAATTAAATATCAAGTTGGAAATTCTGAAAATAAAAGGGGAGATTAATAAAATTGAAAATAAGAAAACTATTGAATTGGTTTTATGAAAAAACCAACAAAATAGATAAGCCTTTAGTTAATTTAATTAGAAAAAGGAAAGAAGAAAATCAAATTGTTAGTCTCAAAAATGAAAAGGGAGAACTTTCCACCAATGAAGAGGAAATTAGAGCAATAATTAGAAGTTACTTTGCTCAACTTTATGCCAATAAATTTGATAATCTAAATGAAACGGAGGAATATCTACAAAAATATAGACTGCCCAGGTAAACAGAAGAGGAAATAAATTATTTAAATAGCCCCATTTTAGAAAAAGAAATAGAACAAGCTATTAATCAACTCCCTAAGAAAAAATCTCCAGGGCCAGATGAATTTACATGTGAATTCTACCAAACATTCAAAGAATAATTAATTCCAATACTATATAAACTATTTGAAAAAATAGGGAAAGAAGGTGTTCTACCAAATTCCTTTTATGATACAGATATGTTGCTGATAGCTAAACCAGGTGGGATGAAAACAGAGAAAGAAAACTATAGACCAATTTCCCTAATGAATATTGATGCAAAAATCTTAAATAAGATATTAGCAATGAAATTACAGAAAGTGATCCCCAGGATAATACACTATGATCAAGTAGGATTTATACCAGAAATGCAGGGCTGGTTCAATATTAGGAAAACTATCAGCATAATCAATCATATTAATCACCAAACTAACAAAAATCATGATTATCTCAATAGATGCGGAAAAAGCATTTGATAAAATCCAACACCCATTCCTATTAAAAACACTAGAGAGTAGAGGAATAAATGGGCTTTTCCTTAAAATGATCAGTAGCATCTATTTAAAACCATCAGCAAGCATCATATGTAATGGGGACAATCTAGAACCATTCCCAATAAGATCAGGAGTCAATATTGATCAGAGAAATGCAAATTAAGACAACTCTGAGATACCACTACACACCTGTCAAATTGGCTAAAATGACAGGAAATGATAATGATAACTGTTGGAGGGGACGTGGGAAAACCGGGACACTGATACATTGTTGGTGGAACTGTGAACGGATCCAACCATTCTGGAGAGCAATTTGGAGCTATGCTCAAAAAGTTATCAAACTGTGCATACCCTTTGACCCAGCAGTGTTTCTACTGGGCCTATATCCCAAAGAGATTTTAAAGGAGGGAAAGGGACCCAGATGTGCAAAAACATTTGTGGCAGCCCTTTTTGTAGTGGCAAGAAACTGGAAATTGAAAGGATGCCCATCAATTGGAGAATGGCTGAATAAATTATGGTATATGAATATTATGGAATATTATTGTTCTGTAAGAAACGACCAACAGGAGGATTTCAGAGAGGCCTGGAGAGACTTGCATGAACTGATGCTGAGTGGAATCAGCAGAACCAGGAAAACATTATACACAGCAACAAGACTATACGATGATCAATTCTGATGGACATGGTTCTCTCCAGCAATGATGTGATTCAAACCAGTTCCTATTGTTCAGTAATGAAGATAGTCATATACATCCAGAGAGAGGCCTGTGGGAACTGAGTGTGAACCACAACACAGCATTTTAATGCTTTCTGTGAATATTTCCATGCATTTTGTTATCCTTCTTAGGTTGTTTTTTTTTCCTCTCTCTTTCTAGATCTGATGTTTCTTGTGCAGTAAGATAACTGTATAGATATGTATACATATATTGGATTTGTCATATAATTCAACATATTTAGCATGTATTAGATTACCTGTCATCTAGGGGTGGGGAGGTGGGGGGAAGGAGGGGAAAAGCTTGGAACAAAAAAAAAAGTTTTGCAAAGGTCAGTGTAGAAAATTCACTCATATGTTTTGTAAATAAAAAGCTTTATATATTAAAAAAAAAGATCAGGAGTGAAACAAGGCTGCCCACTGTCACCATTATTATTTAATATTTTGTTAGAAATGTTAGCTTTGGCAGTAAGAGAAGAAAAAGAAATTAAAGGAATGAGAGTAGGTAATGAGGAAACCAAATTATCACTCTAAGCAGATGACATGATGGTATACTTAGAGAACCCTAGAGACTCAACTAAAAAACTACTAAAAACAATTCACAACTTTAGCAAAGTTGCAGGATACAAAATAAATCCACATAAAACAAGCTGTTATTAAGTGCTTATTGTGTGCCAGGCATTGTGCTGAGCACAACAATTACAAAGGCACAAACACTGTTCCTGATCTCAAAGAGATCACATATAAATAGGGGAAACCCTGGGAAATAATTATGAACATACAAGATTTATACAGTATAAATAGAAAGTAATCCCAGATCATTTGGGTGTGAGGGAATGAGGGACTGGGAAAGGTCTCCTGTGTTAAGTGGTAGTTGAGCTGAATCTTAAAAGCAACTTAAGATTCTGAGACAAAGATAAAAAAGTATGGATTCCACAGACAGGAGACAGGCAAAGATGCAGATAATGGAATGTCACACATAAGCAATAATAATTAGGGCATTATGACTGGACCACAGAGTTTATTAGTGGGGAAGAAATTTCAAGAAATAGGAAAAGAAAGGGAATACCCAATGGTGAACAATATAGAAAAGCCAAACAAAGGAATTTATATTTGATCATGAAGATAATGGGGAACCATTGGAGATTGCTGAGTAGGTGAAAGGAGAAGGTGCAACATGGTCAAATTTGAATTTTCAGAACTTTTAGTGACTGACTAGAGTGGGGATAGGCTTGAGATAGAGAAACCCACCAGTACCTGTTGTAATAGTCTAAGTATAAGAGAATGAAGGCCTGAACCAGGTGGGAGAAAAGCATGTAAATTAGATGACTAATAGGAATAGTCAAATAAGGTGAGAATTATTTGAGAACAGAGGAGAAATGAGAGAAGAGCTGCTAGGACAAGTATGATATTCAATCAATTAGGAAATTGTAAAAGAACTGCCTCACTGTAGTGACAGCCCAATTGAGACTGTAACATAAATTTGTGGTAGAGCCATCATGGTCTTCTATAGAAGAAGAAAGATCTTCTCTAGCTTAATTCAGTAGCATAGCAATAAGAACTAAAGAGAGAGAGAAGGGGAGTAATTCAAGGTTAGGGTATTATGTGATGTAAAAACAATTTTAAAAATCAATGGGAAAGTAGAATGTATGAACTAAACTTCATTTCTTAATAATTTAATGAGGAAGGACCATTTCCAGAAGATTTACTGAAAAGCTAAGTTGTGAAACAAAAATTATTCATGTTTTAGCTATGTGCATTAAGAAATAAATTAATTTAAATTAAATTAAGTCAATTGAATTAATTTTTTAAAGAGAAAAATCAAAAACTGACAATGAAATTCTCTAGTAAAAGTCAATGGAGTAGGAAATGACTGTTTCAATTAGCTTTGGGTTCATGAGAAAATAAAGAAGCCCTTCAGTAAACAGTAATAGGTGAGTAGCCTAAAATAAAAGGAACTCTGTATTTAAGGATGTTTTCCATGTTCAATCAAAGAATTTCTTTAAACACATAAAGCCAAATTCTTTAGAAATCAATGTATCAAAGCTCATTTTATCTGAAAGGATCTTTGGCTATCTGAGATTCAAATAACAAAAAAAAAATCTAAAATAAAACAAGTTCCTTATGATCAGTTTCCCATTTGTCTTTGTATCATCCCTCACTCCAGCACATACAGGGCCTTACAGACAACAAGCATTTTATGTTTATTGAAAGAAAAAGCAAAGTGAAAGACTATTAGAAACTGGTAAGAATTCTGTCAGTTCATGCTGATCTAATACCTTGAGTTTAAGATTCTGTGCCAGAAATACAAGTGATAACATCATAGCTATTGTATCTGACTAGATTGCAAAACAAAGACTGAATTATGACCTGATTTGGAGAGTACATTCAAATGTTACAGAATTACGGAATCAAGAATACATTCAGATGTTTGGCAAAGGAAAGCTGGCTGGGATTCCACTGCACTATCCTTCCTCTAGGGTGACAAGGTCTTTGTAAGCCTCTCAGTGCTATCACTGATGACCAGATAAAGATTTCTTTATTTTCTACAGTATATGAAAGAAAATATCTGTTTCATGTTCCTAATCAAAGACCAGAAAATTAATGGATAAAGGTGTTTGTCCCAAGATAGTCAAAAATGCCACTTTTCACAAATCCATAAATGTTAAAAAAAAAAATCAAGCCACAAAAGTGGGGGAAGGGAGATGAAAGTATCAGAAAACAAAATTGAATATGTATATGTGTGTCAGAAAATGACGTCTTTTGTAGTCCAAAAAACATAACTTTTTTGGTTTTATTTTAATGTGGAAGCAGACAAGCACTGCATCTGGATTCAAGACCTGCCTGAATCTTTCTAGCTCTATGATTTACTTAGTACTTGTACCTCGCACAAGTCACTTAAAGAACTTCTCTGGGTCTCAGTTTCCCTATCTGTTAAAAGAAGTTGGACTAGATAATCTCCAACTATCCAATTAAAAACAATTCTGTACTGATTTTTACTTGATATTCATTCTCCAAAAATCCATGATTTCATTAGCATAAGTACTCCCTTCAAGAACTATAATGCCTTTGGCAGATTTTAATATCTTCTTCAATGTTTCTTTTGCTCCACTGCTATCAGTTTCCCTCCCCCCCCCCAATAAAATAATATCACCTACTGGCAAATTTCTGGTGAGAACCTTCTTGAAACTCAGATAGGCTGCTCCTTATATCAGACTTACAAATAAGTCTATCCTCATGAAGAAAGGACTCTAAGAACCCTAAATCAGCTTCACAGCAGTTGAGATAGCAGAATTTTAGGGGGCATCTAAACACCGAATTTGACATTAGAATGTCAAAGGTCTAAAAAGAAAGCTCAATTCCCATAGGTTCTGTTTACAATAATAAAAAATAAAATAAAATAAAATCAATGAGCATTTACTAAGCAAATGTATGTGCCAGACACTTTACTAAGAGCAGGGAACACAAATAAAAAGCAGAAATAGTCTTTGTCTTCAAGGAACTTAAAGTATATTACACATTACAAAACTTTTAATTATTATCTGAATAATTAGTGATATTGTATGAATAGATTGCCTGAATAAACTATAGTTTTAAGTTTAAAAATCCAAAATAACTAATTTTGTGGGGAAACTAATATATGTGTGTATTCCTTCCACCAATGACTTCCCTAGGTCCTATGTAGGTGTATTTATGTGTATGTGTGAATATATAAAAATATACCCATACTTAACTATACACTACTTGAGGGATGTGGGGACGGGGAAGTGGGATATGAAAAGGGAAAAAAGAATAAAGTAAAAAAAGTGCACAGCAAAAAACAAAAGAATAAACTACAAGGAAGCAGTCGAAAATATGTCATTTCTTCTATTATATATGCTTTCTTGAAATGGGAATTTGTCATTACATATTTTGAATTCTCATGTTCTGCTGGGCACAAACAATTTTTGGTTTTATTTTGATTTTCCTTTCCCTGTCTTTTTCTATTTTTTTCTTTTTTTCTTTAATTTTAAATATATATTTAAAAAGAAAGAAATAGATGAACAAAACCTTGTCTGTGAATGTAATGGAATACTTTAAGAAATGAAGAAGAGTATAGTTTCAGAAAAACTGGGAAAACTTGTGTGAGTTAAAGCAAAGCGAAGTGAACAGAAGAACAATTTGTATAGTAACAGCAGTATTGTAAAAAAAAATCATATATGAAGGAATTAGTAATTAATGAATGCAATGACCAATCACAATTCCAAAGAACTCATGAAGAAACATCTACCTCCAGAGAGAAAGCTTATGCTGTCTAAAGCGCAAACTGAAGCATATTTTCTTTTTTTTCTTTCTTTTTTTGGACAATGCTAATGCAAAAATTTGATTTTCCTGCCTTGTCAATGGTTGGGGAAGAAGAAAGAGGAAGAGTTCAGAACTGAAAATAAAATAAAATTTTATTTTAACAAAATACTACCATGTTAAAACTGTTTTAAAGAGGAATCCAGCAACAGACTACACATATCTATTGTCTGAGAATCAGCTTGAGTTTGGAGAGAATTACCATGGGGCTGACCAATGAGCTCTTAAGATAATTTACTAAGTTGAGAAGGGTTGGAATCTGGGATGGTAGAGTATCCTTCTCCAACCCCTACATAATGATATTCTTATAAAACTGAAGTACAATGCAATGTCGTTACTGTGCAAACCATTAAACATCATATCTTTTATTTTTAAAAATAATAATTAGTTATAACACTAAACTCACCTTTCCCTCTGTTCAGTGTTTCCTTACCCCAATTTTTAAAAACTGAAAAAGCCACCACCAATCTAAAATACATTAATATTATGTCACAAAACCATAACTGTTTATTAACTACCCCAGTGTCAAGATCCTGATCTTGACTTCCAATGACCTCTACAATTTTTATTTACCTCTTAGACCAGTTATGTTCCTCTTTACTTCTCAGTTATTCAGAATTAAAGGTAAGAAGATAACTGTTTCTCAGGAAGGTGGTTATGAACTTCCACTAGGGTTCTACTCTGCAAGTTAAGCAGAAACATCAGTGTTGTTTTAGGGAAGATACTACAACTGTGCATCTCAAAAGTAGGCAAGGTTAAAAAAAATCCATCTAGTTAGTATAAATTTATGATACATCCTTTCCAAAATAGACCAAGATTTCATTAATTTTTCATTTGGGGTCAATCTGGTCATGTTTCCATCTCCTCCAAAGCTCTCTTCCTGAGTTTAAAACTTCTCCTTCATCCTCTACAATTACTCTTTCCTCTGTACAGTTGTCTTGAAGAGGCAAAAAGGTCCTTGGCCTTGGATTATTACCTACCCTTTACCTCCTATATTCAATTAGTTGTCAAATCCTGTTAATTTTACTCCCTCTCTCACATCATTGCTCCTCTTCATGCATCATATCATTGCTCTAACATAACATAATTTTCCACCTATACTATTCCTAGAGAGGTTTTCTTCATATGCATGCTTATTACAATCTATATTTCATCCTGCTTCCAGATAAATCTTCCTAACGCACAGAGCTGATCGTATCACATCTAAAATCCCCTCAACAAATCCCTGTTGAGTATTGAATAGAGTTCAACTTTCTTAGTCCAGAATCCAAGGCCCTTTTCAATCTAGGGTTATACTATATTTCCATTTGTATTATTCCCTTTACTATTTCATACCAGCCTTTTTCATGCTGTCACGCTTTTAAAACTCTAAGCATCTTTGCCTATTAAAATACTTTTAAGAAACAACTCAAATGATAGCCACTTTCATCAATTCTTCCTAAACTGTGTTCCATCTTTCTCCAACCAAGATGAAAACTCCTCTCCTCAGTCTACAAATACCACTTTGTTTTTACTGCTAAAGCATTTTATCCAGTTCCTTTCTGCAAAGTGGTTATTTGTGTATGAGTGCAGGGAATATGTTTTATTCATATTTGCATATCCAGTAATGAAAAGTTCTGCATAAGGTAGATGCTTAATAAGAATGTCTTGAATTAAATTAGAAGGGGCTGCCTTCCACACCAGCCATTCATTCACTTGTTCAACCACTTTTCCCACCAGTCCCATCATTGAACAGGACACCACCTAAACTGTTACTAAAACTGTCACTGAATTAATACAATGATTTTCAGGGGAAAAAAAACAAGTTTTTTTTTATACCTAGTATTTATCTATCCAAAAGACTTCTATGTCAGTCACGCCCCTTTATCTTGCCTTTATCCCATACTTCTTCCCTTTTTCTAGAATCTCACTACACCTAAAATCTTCTATACCTGGAAATCTTCATCCTAAAAGTCTCCTAGCTGATAGGTACAACCTTACCATAAACTTCTGAGATGGGAAAACAGTAAGACTCACCAAGCAGGTTCCACTCCTGCTTATAAAAAAATAACTATCCTGAGCTCTCCTAATGCATAGAGCAAAGATGAACCCAAGAATTTCAGTGAGAGCTTGATATAATGATGTAGCAAGACCCGGAAGCTTCTCCATACCATAGGATTTCTTTCTCATGCCATGGCTTGAAATCATCATGACCAATGAATGATCCCTAATGATACCCTTGGTTGTAGGTCTGCCCTTCTCAGTCTTGTTTTAGAGAGTTTGCTCCAAGTCTCTGCGGAGAGAAGGGAGATGTACAAGGAAGAGTTGTGTTGCTCTAATGCCCTTCCCTTATTGCTGTGCCTGTCCTGATTTGGAAGTGTTGGTTATGGCATTAGTTGGGAGAGGGGGAAGGTAGACTCTTTTCTTATTGTACTTCCCTCCTCTATGCTCCCAGGATTCCTCCATTCCAGCTATGAAGGCTTCCCTCAAATGTGCCAAATCATGGGGCCCACTGCTTCCCAATGTAGTCTAACTCATCCTATTATATTTTTAGTTCACTCCTATAATCCACAGAGATAAACAAAAGATGAGTAGATTCCTTTCCCAAAAAGTTCTACTCTCCCAGAACTAAACTGTCCTATAGCTGAATCTTAAAGAAACTAAGAGAAAAAGGAAGAGTGGCTCCCGAAGGTATCCTGGTGATCTGGTCCCAATCTGTAGCTAATGAACCCCACTCCACCATTCCAGTGATGCTTTTCATATGCTCTGGCTTTCCAAGAACAATGTGGATGGTCTATACTAGTGGATTAACCAGGACTGAGCAGCTCTGGCTCCAGCAATACTTCCAATTACTTCCTCGAGACTGGAATTAAAGGCACTTGACTCAAGAATGCTGACCTACATTTTGCTGGAAATTTATATACTCTGATCTCTATGCTGACATCCTATACCATCCTGGAAACATGGGTAGTTATCTTCACAGAGATCAGTTTACTTGAGTTTTAATGACTTTTGGATTCTCGGGGTCACAGGTGTATTTCCATAATCTTCAGGAGATATTTTGTTTATTTGTTTTTGGATCCCACCAATATTTTACTTCATGAAATAAAATACAGATACAGAGGGAAAGAAATAAATCATTTCCTTGTGCCCAAGAACTTTCTTCTTTCTGCCTGAAAGGCAGCCCAGAGTGGAAAGCCTGTAAGTCATGTTAGTTGAAAGACCTAGAAACAATACATTTCTAACCTATAGCTATATGACTACATCTATGTCAACTTCTCTGGCTATTTCCTCATCTGTAAAATGATTTTAATAACACTTGTAGTACTTGCCTCAAAAGTAGGCTAGGAAGTTCAAATAAGATGTTGTTTGTAAAGCAGTAGATAAATGAAAAAAAATTTTTTTAATTGCCATGAATCCAATTAAGTTCCATCTTCTCACTATCCATCCAAAAACATAACAATGAAGTTGCAATTTTAAGCTCACACTTCCAGAAATATGGTCAAGTCACTCATTTTCCTAATCTATGTGAGAATGACTATGAAGAGATTGGGAAGTTTTAGTTACAGGATCATAGAGGGGGTTCAGAGAATCATAGATATAAAGTTGGAAGGGACCAGAGAAGACATCTCCATTAATAACTGAGGTTTAAAGTGAATAAGTGATTTGCACAAGATCAAGCAGATTGTAAATCAAAGTAATAGAATTTGAATATAGGTCCCCTGCTTCCAACTCCAATGTCCTTCTGTGGATGAGCCTACCAAGCTTTAAATCTATGATCTCCTTTACCACTCATGAAGCTTTTATTAAGCACCTATTACAGCTGGTCTGGCACTAAGAAGACAAACATAAAAATGAAACAGTATGTACATGCAAATTTATACAAACTACAAGATAAGAGAGATAAATAGGATTCAAAGCTTTTGTTCCCTTGCCAGCAATAGTTGCTGCATGGTTCATTTTTCCTCTCAGAGGCTGATGCCTGAGGCTGATGTCAAGAATTGAGAGACCAACAATTACCTGAGCAGGAATAATGTCTACAATATGATGACCTAACCTTGTAAACTTACAGAGCTTCCAGGAAGGGGCAGCTTATTCCACTTTCAGAGAGTTCTCATTGTTAGCAAGGTTTTGCTTAGATCAATCCTCAATCTACCTTTTTTCAGCTTCTATCTACCTGGAACCAATCAGAGTAAGTGTAATCATTCAAACATATGATAGCTCTTCAAGCCTTTCAAAAATAGCTATTATATCCTCACCTGAATCTTCACTTCTGATAATGTTCTTGGGTTAGTAATATCAGTTAACCTGAGATAACAGGTGTGCACCTTGACCAGAGACCGAGTCAGGCTAATTGAAGAAAATGATATATGAATATGTCTGAGAAAGAGACCAGGAAGAACATAGGAGACCAAAGATCTACTTATATATAAAACATGTGTTCTTGAATCTTTTCTCTGTCCTGAACTCATTTGGTGAAGTCAATAAACTCCTTTCTCAGAATAATGTTTCTAAATAACATAAAATAAAGTATATAACATTACAAAAGAAAACTGTATTGGTATACAGTACTAAAAATTATTTTTTAAAGTTCATGAACCCCTGAATTTTACCAAACATTCAAAGAACAATTAATCCCAATACTATATAAACTATTTGAAAAAATAGGGAAAGAAGGTGTACTACCAAATTCCTTCTATGACACAGATATGGTGCTGATAGCTAAACCAGGTAGGGAGAAAACTGAGAAAGAAAACTATAGACCCATTTCCCTAATGAATATTGATGCAAAAATTTTAAATAAGATTTTAGCAACAAGATTACAGAAAGTCATCCCCAGGATAATACATCATGACCAAGTAGGATTTATACCAGGAATGCAGGGCTGGTTCAATATTAGGAAAACTATTAGCATAATCAATTATATTAATAAGCAAATTAATAAAAACCATATGATTAACTCCATAGATGCAGAAAAAGCCTTTGATAAAATCCAACACCCATTCCTATTAAAAACACTGGAGAGTATAGGAATAAATGGGCTTTTCCTTAAAATGATTGTAGTATCTACTTAAAACCTTCAGCAAGCATCATATGTAATGGAGTCAAACTAGAACCATTCCCAATAAGATCAGGAGTGAAACAAGGCTGCCCACTGTCACCATTA
>JAJPUD010002608.1:0-17209 GCA_023553655.1 Myrmecobius fasciatus
GTGGAGCAGAGTAGCTAGGTTTCCTTTCTCAAAGGTTGTGCTCTCTATCACTCTACGCCACCCCAAGCCCAAGATGAAGATCATAGATGACTAGGAGGAGCAATGATTACTAAGAGCAGCATCCCTTAGCAGCATGGGACTAGATGAGAGCAAGCCTGGGAGCTGGGAAGAGTTCCCACTGTGATGGTGTGTCAGCTTCTGGCAACCTCCCCTTCTGATCCTTCAGAGTACCTGCTGAGAAAAACCTCAGGCAAGCTCGTCTCTACCAGTTTGGAGGTGGCTTGGAGGGAAAGACCCTCACTCCTGCTGCAGGCAATCCTGAAGCTTGCTACCGGTGAGCTTCGTATAATTTAGGTTTTGTTTAGCTCTATTGAATTTTTAAGTTGGGCTACAGTATTTCAATAAATCACCTGGCTAATAAAAAAAAAGCACATTTTTGAATCCTATGGCGAGGGATGTGAATGAATAGAAAACCTCCAAACACTGGAAATGGGAGCTCAAAGAGCAGAGAGATTTTCCTTTTTTTCCTTTTCTTTTTAAATTTCTGGGCATACAATGAGTCAAATCTACCTCACGCCATTTTAGTTCTGATATCTGAACTAGGTGGGAATATATCTCTGTCAATCCATTAAAATACCTTAGACTAAATATGAAAAAAATCTTTGAACCAGGAGGTATCATTGTACTAGAAAGGGCTGAAGAAATTATAAACAATCTCTATAAATTGTCTATAAATTAGGAAATGAGTTGTGAAAATGAGGGAGTTCCAGACTTGGAACAATGGTAGCATTCCACTGGGGTAGGTGTGTGAAGGAGAGGCCTTGGATTTAACCTAAAGGAGGGTCTCAGCCAGGCCTCCGGTCCACCTCCACACACACTTTGGGCAGAAAAATGACCTTCTCACTTAAATTTCCTATCTTCCCACCAGAGAGAGACAGACAGACAGACAGACAGAGAGAGCATCAGCTGGTCTCAGTAATGGCACCATGAGAAGTTGATGTCAGACCAGACTCATGACTCTGTCAGGAGCCCAGCAGAGAAACTCCATCATGATTAAGGGAAATTCTTGGGTACTCCAAAGAAAAGGACTGTAGGAAATGAGAACTACAAGCCACAGGTTGGCCAAATGTGATCTCTAAGATTGAGCCCACTTTCTCCCTAGTCTATGTAAGGAAGTCCACACACTGGGGAGTATTTCATGGATCTATAAAGAGCTTTAAAAATTTTATCTCCTTAGATCCTCACAACAACCCTTAGGAGCTAAGTACTATTATTATATGTATTCTATCTAGGAGGAAACTAAAGCACACAGAAGCTGAGCAACTTGTCCAAACTCACAAAGCTACCAAGTGTCTAAGGTCTAACCTTTGTGTCTCATATAGATAGATAGATAGATAGATAGATAGATAGATATAGATATACATGTATCTATATCTATCTATCTATCTATCTATATATATATATATATATACCTCAAATATATATAACAATCTGCTCTGGAAATAAGGGAAAAAACAATAGGAGAGAAAAAGCATGAGTGGCTATAGCACTACCTTCTGCACATCTAATACCCTCCAGTCACACAAGCATTGTTAAACACTTACCCCTTGCACCTTGCACCTTGCACTAGACTCATGGGATAAAAGGATAAAAGTGAAGAGACACAAAATGTGCACAGCTAAAGATAATATAAGTTAATTTTGGGGAAAGAAAGCCCTGGTAACTGTAGAAGGCATTTTGGAGGAGGTAGTGCTCTCTTTCTTCCTAAATTACCTTGTATTATATTTAGCTATGCATATATTTTACTTCTTCAATACATTGTAAGTTCCTAGAAAATAATAACAATTAACAAGAATAAGAATTTATATAACACCTATTTTGTGTCAAGCAAAGTGCTTTGCAAAAGTTATCTCATTTGATTCTCACAATAACCCTGGGAGGTAAGTGGTATTATTATCTCATTTTATAGTTGTAGTTCAAAAGAAACTGAGGTAAACATGTTAAATCATTTGCCCAAGGTCAGACAGCTAGTGTCTGAGGCTGGAATTAAATTCGGGTCTTCCTGAATCCAGGTCTAGCATCCTATCCACTGCATCACCTCACTACCTGCCTATAGAAGATGAGAGAGTGAGACAGAGAAACAGGGACAAAGACAGAGAGAGAAACAGAGACAGAGAGAAAAAGGAAGAAAAGGAGAAGAAAGAAGAAGAGGAGGAGGAGGAAGAGGATGAAGAGGAGGGAGAGAGGGAAAAAGGAAAAAAAGTGAGAGGGAGAGAGAAAGAGAGAAAGAGGAAGAGGGAGATAGAGACAGAGAAAGAGAGACAGGAACACAGACAGATAGGGGAGAGACAGACAGACAAACAGACAGAGACAGAGATAGAGACATAGACAGAGACAGAGAGATAGAGAGACAGAGAAAGAGAAGGAGAAGAGGGAGAAGGAGAAAGGGAGAAACCAAGACAAAAAGAAACAAAGAATAGGAATTATCAAAAGCAGAGAAAAGAGTGAGTGAATACCACACATGGCAAACAGTTTGGATAAATGCCAAATACATAAAAATAGGAGACAGAAAGTTGAGTTTGGGGCAAAACTATTCAATAGGGAATAGTGAAAGAGAGCTATGCAAAATTAGTCTTGAACAGTTGGAGACAGATTGTGGAGGTCCTTGAAAATCAGCCTAAGTTGGTAGTTTATCTGAAAGGTAATAAGGAGCAGGAAAGTGCTATGTTCCAACCTGTTCCTTAAGAAGATTAATTTGATAACTATTTGGAGGAGTTAAATGATGGGGATGAGGGGGAACCCATCATTTTGGTTTGGCCTCTTTCTACTTCTTCATTCTCTGACAAAGTCATAACCAGGTTGGAACAACTGGGACTTTTCTCCAAAGGCCAGGACTGAGGTAGCTATATGGCACAGTAGACAGATCATGGCCCTGGAGTCAGGAGGACTCGAGTTCAAATTCAGCTTCAGGCACTTAACACTAGTGGTATGACTCTGGGCAAGTCATTTAGCCCCAGTTTTCTTGCAAAAATAAAATATTTTTAAATGCCAGAATTTAAAGGATACTGAGAGCACTGGTCATCTCACTTCTCTTGCCTCAGGTACAAAAATTCTTTGTTATGGTTCTATTTTCTGAGCCCACTAATTTTGCATGGCCTTTTTAGGGATAGATCTCTCCTAACAACTGATGTTATGTGATATGGGAAGGAGAAAGGGAAATAGCTCATAATTACACGCAGAACTTTTATTCTTGGACCCACCTTGATTAGGAATGGTTCAAAAACATACTGTAAAAACAACAATAACAACAAAAACAAACAAAGAAAAAAACCCAAGACAAGCACCCTCCTTCGGCTTCTGAAAGCCCATTGTTCTAAGAAGAGCTGGGCTGTTTAGTTCTGGACTGTTAGCTCTGAGATACAGGCCATAATATTTTTTTAAACACATAATGTTGCTGATTCAATGCCGCATTCGTGAAATGATCATAAAAGGAGAGGTTAGCAAAGGGCTCTTCAAAAATCAGATTACTGATGATGTTTAAGCTCCACAGCTTTTCTCTGGGGCCTGGGAAAGGAAATACAGAAAAAGGTTAGTTAACTTTATCTCTTCTAATGAACATGATGAGAACAAATATTCTGCTCGGATGCAGCTTTCCTCTGGCCTGGTTAATTTGTTAAGCCCAACTGGACACATAAAGTGAGCCCCTTTATCTTCATTAAAACTGATGAGAATGAATGGCAAACGGCAGCATCATTATTCCAGCCTGATGAATTCAACAGAGTGCCTGGATAGCACAGAAAAACCCAGATAAGGAATACACAGGCAAGGTGCTGATGGGACCACCTCTCATACCAAACTTTTTTTTTCATCATTCCTGGATATACAATGAAGGGAAAGGTATCTGCAATCCAATTTTGAGTACTGAAACACACAAGCATTCTATCATGTGCATTTGTGTTTGTGCATGTACAAATTCATACCAACACAATGAGATGAGATGTGCTATCTCATCAGAATGTTTGCTGTGCAAGAACAACTCATGATTATATAGAGCCTTAAAGTTCGCAAAGCATTTTTCCTATAAGCTACGTGAAGTATCTTATTCCCATTTTACAGATAGAAAAACTAAGACTGAGACATTATAGGACTTGCCCGTGATCATACAACTAGTATGTAGCTGAGGCAGGATTCAGACCCGATTTTGTGCCTCCAAGTTCAAATCTTTAGTAATTATGGTAAAATGACAAAAACAGGAAACATTTATTGAAGTGCATTCTGTATGCAGAGCACAGTGCTAGATACTTAGAAAGATACAAAATTTAGGTTATCTATGATCTTTGTCAGCATGGTCTTAATAGCTTTAGAGATCACCATATATCACAATAGTGATATGGACTAGATCTGAGATTTCATTCAAACAGAGAATTCCCAGAAGTGGAAATTCCCTTTGCCAACTCAAGTCTATACGTTTTCTGCAAAATATTGTTTTAGACAGTTGCCTAGAGCAACAGAGAGATGAAAGGAATTAAGTCAAGATCAATGAGCCAGTATGTGTCTAAGTTAGAACATATGCCAAGATGTCCCAGCTTTAAGGTAGGCTTTCTATTCACTTTTGCAATATTGTAGTTCATTAATTGTAAAAATAAACAAACAAACAAATAGAAGTTTTCATGGCAGCTCTTCTATTGACAATTAGAGCAATCAATGCATAGAGGGCTTAGATCTGGAGGCAGGAAGACCTGAATTCAAATTCTGCCTCAGACATTGGTTGGGTGACTGAGGATATCATTTAACTCTCCAGTTTCCTCATTAGCAAAACTTGGAATAATACTAGCATCCATTCCCAGAGTAGTTGTAAGAATTATATGAGATAATATTTGTAAAACTCACTACAAAACTTAAAGCATTCAAAATAAATGCTAGTTTATTATCATCATCATTATTATTATTTTCCCCTTAGGATTCTCAATTGTCTCTTAGAATGTCTGCTCCATGTAGCTTAATAGAGATGATAGGGTACTTAGTACCTAGTTCAAGCCCTTTGTATAATAGATAATTAATAAATGTTTGTTGTATTTAGATTAGGAGGATGGTTTATTAGCCTTTGTTGTATAACCTCATATCTTTATATGCTGGATTAAAAGACTTTCACTGGGGATTCCCTTTTCATGGAAAGGTTCTACAAACATTCTTTTTTATTACTTAATCATACTAATATCACTAGACATGACCCAAGAATATTTTGCAGTCCTTTTAGTGAAATCTGTTCCAATTTGAAAGAAATCAGTCCAACAATCCAGAAAGGAAAAATAAAATGGAAGAAAACTTTTGCCATGTTTATTGAGATATAGATAGACCTATTTATTGCTTGTGTGAATGTAAACTTAGAAAATCTCTCAGAGAACATATCAACAATAAAAGTTATAACAGCCATGTCTTTTGCCCCATAGATGAACATATATGAAAATGTTGATTCTTTTTTTTTCAAAAGAGCTACCCTTTCAAAGATTTTCTGAAAAGTGTTATTTATAATTGAAAAAATTGGAAATAGTCTAAATGTCTAACAGCAAGGGAAGAGATAAATACATTGTGGCAAATTTATGTAGTTGAATATGACAAAGCCATTGTGATAAAGTAACATAAATATAAAGAAGTTCATAAGAACTTTGTGATACATTATGAAGGGAAAAATGCAAAGTCAAAAGAAGAAACAAAAATGCATGCTCAAAGATATGTCTGGCAATTTTTAGGGGGTGATTGTAAAATTACCATCAAATGTTATTGAAATTTATTTATATAAATCTCTGTTTTTTTATTCTATTTCATTGGTCAATTTCATTCTCTCTCTCTCTCATGTTTGTGTCTCTCTGTTTCTCTATCTCCCCTTCTTCAATACTAGATAGTTGTTATGATAACTACTTTGTAATATGCATTCAATATTAGGAGGATAAGATGAGCTTCATCAGCTATTTTTTATCCTTTTTTATTCTTGCCAATTTATGCAGAATATCACCCATATAGATTAACCCATTCTGTATAACTTTTATCCATATCTTCCTATAAGCTCTTCACTAGTGGCCCTACCACTGACTATCTTTACAATCAAAATCTGAGGAAAAATATCCAGGAAAAACTGGGGAAAGTAGAATGACTTCTAGAGAGGGAATTTCTAAGCAAAAAAACCCCCACAATCTCTCTCTTCTGCTTCTGGATAAAGTCCTTTATGCAAATCATCCTGCTATAACCAATAAAAGAATGCAAGAGGAGACATTTCTGATGGCTTAATGCCTTTTCTTGGCTTTTAAGGCAAGTGTAGAGTCTAGGAAAATTAAGAACTTTCATTCCCCTGGCCAGAAATGATGATTGGAAGGAATCAAACACAGTACAAGGGAAAGAGTGCCAGTTTGGGGGCTAGTAGTCATGGATTCATATCCTAAATCTTACCTGTACACAATTTAGCTAAGTTATTTTATTCCTCTGATCTTAATAAGCCCTAAGAAAGCATTCAGCATAATCTTCTCCCAACATCTACAGATTTTTAACTCTGGGATCCGCTGCTTTCCAATGTTTCTCATCTATTGAGACATAAAGATTTAAGTTCCATCAAGTCACAAAACTCTCCCAATATCATTTTGGGAAAAGGTCTCACTTTCCTTTTGGTAAATCCCTAAATATCTGTATAAGCCAAAACCATAATTGCCATTATCAGCTAGTCATTTTCTCAAGAAACTGCACTCTGGAAATACAATATCTTTATATCTATTGATGCCCTTACTGAGACTTGCTTATAGTGGTTAAGAGAGAAGACTGAAGATATGAAACGATCCCTCCTACTACCCTACAAAGACTTTATTGGACATCAATGAAAATGTTCAGGATGCTGTTTTCAGATATCCTAATCTTTTTCCATGTTAACAGCTACATATTGGAATGGATAAATGGTCCCCATTGGTCTATATAGATTGAGTAGAGCTTTTCCAAAGCTTAGGGTTGTCCTATCATTATCAAGAGGGTCAATAAATCATTTTTCTGAGTGCATTTTGCAGCTGCCTAACACAACAGCACAATAAAAGTGGGAATTAGGTAATGCTCTTTTTTATTATTAGGAATTAATTACTTCATCAGGTTAACAGATACAAAAGAAGTTTGTCCTTATACCAAAGAGAGAGTTCTTTGCCATTACTTTCTCACTTAGAAAAGAGTTATACACAGTGCAATCACTTGCCAGCATTGCCCGTTATCAATATTTCATAAGTTTATTTTCCTGGGTTAATTATTACTCTTCATTTATTCATTAACTATAGTGGAATTTCCATGGCAACCATACCTCCCATCAGGGAAACAATAAACACAATCAACCTCTCTCTCCCTATAAGAGAAAGGATCCAAATGTATTCTGTATACTTGGCTTCATTCTGAGTTGGGAGTGAGGGTCCTTCTTCAGGGCATGGTGAAATATTTATGTTGGAGAGGAATCTGCTTGAGCTCCCACAAGGGCCTGGGATGAAGGTAGAGAGGCACATTATATTAATGATAATATGTGAGAATCATATCATCCAGGTCCAAGGGAAGGAGGAGTCAAATATACTTGCTATCAGGTCTTCACCAAGCTAAGCAGCCATGGGAATGTGTGACTCCAAAACTTCACACTTTATTTTAAAATTCTTATATTCTAGATCTAGGCTCTCTAAATCCTGCAGTTTGAGTCAATCTCCTACAGGCTCAATTCCCACTTCTGTGAAAATGAAGAAAACAGAAATGGTTGTCATCTCACTGGATGAGACCACAACAAATACACAAGAAGACTCTCCTGATTGGTTTTAGAGTTCTAAGAAATAGGCTTAAGTAAACTTGTCTTCTCCACATTAAGTCAATGACAGAATTAAAAGGAAAATCCATAGAAGTTAATTAATGCTGGATTTGGCATCTATTGTGGAATTCTGAAAGTAAGAAATAATTCTACAATTGCAAAAGTTGGAGCTACCAAAGAATTCAATCAATCAGCAATCAACCAATAAACACTTATTAAATATCTAATATATAATAGGCATGGGGACCCAAAGACAAAAATGCAAGTTATTGCACTAAAGAAAATAACATTCCATTGGCACTCCAGTGCCATAATCCTGATGCATCCTATATTCTGAGATGCTACCCACTAAATCAGAAAACCCATCCTATTTACCTCTCTTTCCATATTACCCCTCCCCCTTTCTCTCCATTCCCATGCTGTGGCTTCTTTTCACACACTGTTTTATTTTCTCAAAGCCTGATCAGAGGAGCAAGGGGTTGGGGTTAAGGTTAAGGAAGGGGAAAGTGAAAGGACACAATTATTTTTCTTGCTTTGTTATACCAAAACAAGTCCTCTGCAGAAAGAAAGCACAGTTGGCTTTGAGCCTAAGCAATGGGGAAAGCATTAAGGAATGCATTCACAAATAAAATACAGTGCACAAAGCAAAAAAAAAAACAAAACATTTCATTTCCCTCCTGATCAACATTATACTCAAATGAAAGCAGATTCAAATGAGTAAGTACCATTTAAATCCACACAATTTTTCCATCCGCCCCCCAACCAAATGGAAACCCACTTAAATATTGTACATATGTTGTTTTTAAAGCAATTTCTGCAAAATTGTGGACATCAACAGGAAGAGCACAAGCAGTAGGTCCTTCAGATGAAAAGGAAAAACACCCCAATTAAAAAAAATTATATGTATTATATATTGAATTAAATATTAAGTAGATTAAATTATATATACACACACAATCCCAAATATATACTTGTGTATACATGCATTTATATGTGGATGTTTATCTATGTATATGTATAGTTACTAATGTGGACTAATTCTGGATTAAACTTTGAAAATGCCAAATTTATTGCAAAGAAATCTTGAAACTATCTAGTCAAGAGAAAGAAAACAAACAAAAACAAAATAAAAATAAAACTATGGCAGGAACTGAATCATGATGACATAGTACAATGCTATTTATATTAAAATTATATCTTGTTCTGGTCCTCCTGACCACTGTAGTACCACTATCACCTCACCATAGTCAGCATAATATAAGTATTTAAGTAGCCAGTGTAAAGTAAAAATAGCAGAAAGTAAGATTGCAAAGGGAAATCTGAAAGTCAGATACAGACTATCCCATAGATTAAAGGAGCATGATTTACAAATTGTATTGTATATTCACCAAAAATCATATCTTGGTAACAAGTGTTGATGGGAGAGCTATGCATGCTTTGCTTGTCAGGATCTTTTGATTCTATGATGTGTAAATCTTAGCTAAGTTTCATACAACTGCACTAAAACCAACAAAACATCAAATGATGCTAAAAAATTTGAAATGATGTGGATATGTTAACTTTAAAGTTTACCTAACAACTTTCAATAATTTGAATGTTAGTGAATTAACCCCAAGATGGCATAGATAAGAGTTATGTTATGACCTCTCCAAAAAAATGTATAAAAATGTTAATACCCCTCTGCCATCTCTTAAAGGTCATGCTGTTCTACGGTTATTTACTTGCTCATTGATGTCTGCCTCTGTACCCCTCACATCTTTTGCACCATGTATTTCCCTATTTTTTATGCTGTTTGCCCCACATCCTCTAGGTTTGCTTTCAGGTTTAGTGCTCTGTTTACTATGCTACTTAAAAGGTTGCTTTGCAGCAATATGGGAGTGTTGGATAGTAGGATAGAAATACTTAATGTGACAACTTTCATTTTAATTTAGAGGAATGCACATATGTAGTTCCTTTATAAGATTAAGTTACAAGGGTAATAATCCCAACAAACCCTATTTAGGAACCTAAAATTGTTTAGAAAAGTTTTGGACTTCTACTTTGCAGCTACTGTCCTGACTGGTTTCAATTTCATGGAAAAAAATGCTCCTTCCAAGGGCAATTGAGATAACATGTGAAATCTTTATAAACCTTAAAGTACTACATAAATAAGAACTATCATTATTAAAGTGCAAAAGCAGCCACACTTCCTAGAGCCATTGTGGTCTTTCTCAAAGAACTGGCTGTGTCTATCCTTTTTCATTAATTCATAAATTAATTAGTAATTCACTATCTTATGTTTAAAGTGGTGACCATTGGATTCCCCAGATCTACCAAGGACCCCCAAAGAGGAAAAAGACTCATTCATCATTTAGATATCAAGAAAAACTTGATAGAAGACTGGCAAATACTTGAATGAGCCAAGAGGAGAAATGACACAAAGTCATTCAGGGAAGATTGTTAAGGAAAAAAAAAAAAAAAAAGGTCAATTCAGTGAAATTTATTCAACTCAAGCCAACAGCTACTATCTGAGATCCTCTCCAGCTTTAGATCTCTAAACCTGTAGTGTGAAAGTCCTAACAACACCTGCCTGGGAAGACTGAGATTCAAATCTACTTGAAAGTGGGAGAATAGATTAATCATTTTCTGATAATACTTTGTTTCCTTTACTACACAATTCATTTGAAACCTTTCCTGCTTCTCCTTAGTTCTAGCACTCTATCAGTATTGAAATTATTTTGCATTATTTTGTATTTTCTACCTGTGCACATGATTTATTACCCCTAGTAGAATATAAACCTGTAAGGGCAGAGACTTTCTTTTTTTCCCCTCTTGTATTCCCGGTGCCCAGAATAATCCCTGTCACTTAAAAATGTTTGTGGAGCTGAATTGATCTGAGTATGGCTCCAATAACCCCCAAATTAATCATGTCTTTGATAATTATAATGTGACTAACATTTAATAGGCATCAGAGCTCAAGTGTGACATCTAGGAGACATTTAGGATGAAGGAATTTTCTTTACATATTCATGGAAAAAACTCTGCAATGTTGTAATGAAACAAGGATGATGATAGCTTTTGGCCAGATTTCTCAAGACAATTCTGAGTACAACAAAAATTCAGAACAAAAATCAGAAGAGAAGGGCCATCCTGCTAGAAGTTTGTGCTTTCAGTTTTGGAATCTATTCCCCCATGACTAAAGAACAATGACTGACTTAATTCCTTTGCAAAGAATTTTTTTGTTCAACTCTTTCAGACTGACAAGGAGTAAAAGGAACCTCATAAAGATCTCATAACTCATAAAGAAGCTCATAAGATCTCATCAAAGATCTTAGAATCAGAGGAAGAATTGGAATCCAGATCCAATTTAATCCAATCCAATAAATATTTATTAACCACTTACTATACTTAGTCAGACACTGAGCTACACAATGGAAAAACAATTAAAGAAAAGATTGTTCCTTCCCTAAAGTAGTTTACAATATAAAGGAAGAAATAATATGGAAATAGAGGTGAGAAAACATCAAGTGGGTGGAAAATGGGACTCCAGATTTGGGAGGCATATTGTTCCACAGAGTTGAAACCAGGCAGTATAACAGGCAAAGTGGAGTCAGCTGAGAACAGTTTCTACCCTCTGTAAAAATTTGGGAAGAATTCAGTGTCCCTTCATCCTCCAGCCCTCCAGAGTGGGAACGTGGCTGAGGAAGATGGTATCATGCAAGGTGGTGACTTTAGTTGAGATGAGCTTATCCTGGGAGGACCATCTTGTTCCATGAATTTAAAACTAGCCAGGGCAGCAGCTACAAAGTAGAGGTTCAAAGCTTTTCTAAATTTAATTCTAGGTTTCTAAACAGGGCTGGTTGGAATTATTACCCATATTACTTCCCTCACGAAAGAACTACAGATGGGCATTCTCCAGCGATTGAAATGAAGGTTGTCCTATTAAGATAGTATTTCTATCCTGCCATCTACCACCCCCACATTGCTATGAGGCAATCTGCTAAGTAGCACAGTGAACAGGGCACTAGACCTGAAATTTAATTTAAATCCTGACTCAGACAGTTAACTAGCTGTGTGACTCCATACAAGTCACAATCCCTCAGTCTATTTCCTCATTTAAAATGGGAACAATAATAACACCTAGTTCATAGTTTGCTGTAAGAATCAAGTGGAATAACATGTAAAATATTTACAAACCTTAAAATATTATATAAATAAGAGCTATCATTATTTTCATTACTTCTGTATTCTGTGACTACTAAAAAAACTAAAAATGCTTTTACAAAGGAGGGAAATAATTTATTATATGTCAAACATGGTACTAAGTCTGTTATAAATATCTTATTTGATCCTCAAAACAACCCTGAGAAGGAGATTGCTATTATTATTCCCATTTTGAAGTTGAAGTAGACAAAAGGTAGTTCAATTTCCCCAGGGTCACACAAACTACTAAGTGTCTGAATTCACATTTGAATTCATATCTTCCTGACTCCAGGCCTAGCCCTCTCTCTACCTATTACATCATACCTGGTTGTCTCATGAGAAGCTACTTGTCTTGTCTTAATTTTGAACAGAGACAGAAATCAGAATGATTCCTTCTATGTTCATAGCACTGTAATGTTATTTTTCAAAATTCTCTCATATACATGATTTCATTCGATCCCATCTCTGTACTACCCAACTCAAAAATTCAGCAACTCTGAATATCATTACAGATATTTGGGGGATATGGAAGGCATGAAGGGCAATTAGGGGGATAGCATTAAATGCTAGAGTATAGTATTCTAGTTAAATACATTTAAAACCTCTGTCTGAAAAAGAACTGGGGCAAACCATAGAATCATGGAATCTTGGGGTTAGACATTATCTCAGAGGACATCTGGCTAAAACTCCTATCCTACAATATCATGGTAGTTTCTGGCCCTATTGACAAAAAGCAGCCTATTTCATTTTTGGACAGATTTAATTATTGAGATCTTCTATATATTGATCTGTCTCCCAATCCAATCCAATCCAACAAGTAAAAATTGCTCTTACTTCCACTTTCATTCAATAAGTATTTATTAAGTGCTTACTCTGTGACAGGAATTAGGAATATACAGGGGAAAAAAAAGAAACAGTACCTGCTCTCCAGGATCTTAAATCTAATGGGAACAAAGAACATGTATGCAGGAAATACAATGTATATGGGGATATAGGTGACCCAGGAGCAACAAGTAACTCCTACTAGCTAGTTTTTTTCCCTTAGATATTGAATACCTTAAATTCAACCACCTTTTGCATATATGCAATGTAGATATAAAGTAATTTCAGGTCTGGGAGACTTTGATAATTGTGGAATCAGGACATGTGATGGTCTTTCCCCTACAGGGTGCTGCTTCTCAAAATGTGATTCTTTCATTCTAATTAGGGCTCAAAAGGTCATTGTTCTTGTGATTTACCTTGCAGGGGAGCAAGTCCTTAACTAGAGCTAAAGGTAACATCAATCAAGTATTAGTTACGCCACTATGTCCAGTCACCATGCTAAACACAGGTTACAAAGAAAAGAAAAAAGTCTTTTACCTCAAGAAATGGAAACTTCCAATCTAGCCAGGGATTATTAGTAAAAAAATATTGAATATAATATATGTATATACACATAGCCTGAATATATATATATATATATATATGCATATGTTATATATATGTGTGTAAATTGTGTATACATATTCATGTGCATAAATGTGTACATGTATGTATATATATACATGGCACATATACATATATTCTATATAGGTATATGAAAAAAGGTACAAGGTAATCTGGGATTAGCAGAGGAAGGTATTAGAAAAGATATCATGCAGAAGTTGTCATTTGAGTTGAACCTCATAGGAAGACAAAGTAATCTTACTGGAGATGAGAATGCTATTCTGGACATGAGAGAGGGTTTACATACATTAATATGGGAACTGGAATAACAAATGCAGAGAAGAGCAAACTAGCCAATTTGCCACAGCAAGTGAAGAACTTGTTTGACACGTATATCCCCTTTAGAGCTGTACCTTGTGACCAATTAAAACATTGTTAACTCCACCAAATCTTTCTCCCCTCCAAGATAAATATCTTCAGTTCCCTTAATTCTTTTGTCCCCTTAAATATTCTCATCAACATAGTTACTTTGTCAAGGATGTCATATTGAGGGAAGTCCCTTTCAGTTGATTATTTTTTAATAATACTTTCCCCAATTATATGTAAAAATTATTTTTAGCATTCATTTCTTTAACAAAAAGAATTCTAAATTCTATCCCTTACCTCCTCCTTTCCTGAAATGGAAAAGTTCTATACATGTGCAATCATGCAAAACTTATTTCCATATTAATTATGTTGTAAAAGAAAACAGACCAAAAATATGAAAAAATAAAGAAAATGAAAAAACAGCATATTTTGATGGGCATTCCATTCTTTCTTTGGACATGAATAATATTTTTCATCATAAGTCTTTTGGAATTATCTTGAGTCTTTGCCTTGCTGAGAATAAATACATTTTTACTACTGATCATCATATAATATTGCTGTTACTGTGTAAAATGTTCTCCTGGTTCTTCTTACTTTATTCTGCATCAGTTCATGTAAGTCTTTTCTGGATTTTCTGAAAGTATTGTGCTTGTCATTTCTTAGAGTACAATAGTACTGTTTCAAGATTCAGATTTTTTTATGCTGCTGTGGTCAGAACTAGTTCTAAGGGTCAATAAATTTTCAATTCTTCCAAGGTGGTATGATTGAAGGAGAGGTTTAGTCAAGGCTCTATTGGATTATGCTCTAGTCTGTGAGTTACTACAAGCACTCACTCTGGGACTGTCACCCCAAATCATGTCAACAAAAGATCTTTTGTAATTTCCTTCTGACCAGTTGTTCAACCCCCTTACCATCTGTGGGCTGAGAGCTCCAGAAAGTGCTGCTAATTCCATCACCCCTCCAGGCCCTTGCTTCTGGCTTGTGGGGAGTAGACTCACTGGACTGAAGTCTACTCACATCCCAGTGAGAGATTTTTCTTGCCTATCTTCTAAGTTGTCTTGGGCTGGGAAATTTTCACTTCATCTTTTTGTCTGTTTTGCACTCCAAAATGCATTTTGAGGCAATTTTTTATCAAAGTTTTTTTTTATTTTTCAAACACATGCATGGATAATTCTTCACATTAATCCTTTTTTATATAAAGCTTTTTATTTACAAAACATATGAGTGACCTTTCAACATTGACCTTTCCAAAAACTTTTTTTCCCAAGCTTTTCCCCTCCTTCCCCCCAGCCCCCACCCCTAGATGACAGGTAATCTAATACATGCTAAATAGGATAAATTATATGACAAGTACAATACATGTATACATATCTATACAGTTATCTTACTGCACAAGAAACATCAGATCTAGAAAGAGAAGAAGGAAAAAACAACCTAAGAAGGAAAACAAAATGCATGGAAATATTCACAGAAAGCGTGAAAATGCTGTGTTGTGGTTCACTCTCAGTTCTCACAGGCCTCTCTCTGGATGTATATGACTATCTTCATCGCAGAACAACTGGTTTGAATCACATCATTGTTGAAGAGAACCATGTCCATCAAAATTGATCATCGTATAGTCTTGTTGCTGTGTATAATGTTCTCCTGGTTCTGCTGATTTCACTCAGCATTAGTTCATGCAAGTCTCTCCAATCCTCTCTGAAATCCTCCTGTTGGTCATTTCTTACAGAACAATACTATTCCATAACATTCATATACCATAATTTATTCAGCCATTCTCCAATTGATGGGCATCTTTTCAATTTCCAGTTTCTTGCCACTACAAAAAGGGCTGACATAAACATTCTTGCACATGTGGGTCCCTTTCCCTCCTTTAAAATCTCTTTGGGATATAGGCCCAGTAGAAACACTGCTGGGTCAAAGGGTATGCACAGTTTGATAACTTTCTGAGCATAGCTCCAAATTGCTCTCCAGAATGGTTGGATCCGTTCACAGTTCCACCAACAATGTATCAGTGTTCCAGGTTTCCCACATCCCCTCCAACAGTTATCATTATCATTTCCTGTCATTTTAGCCAATCTGACAGGTGCATAGTGCTATCTCAGAGTTGTCTTAATTTGCATTTCTCTGATCAATAGTGACTTGGAGCACCTTTTCATGCTTCACATTAATCCTTGCAAAATCTTGTGTTGCAGTTTTCTCCCCCTTCTCCCACCCCCTCCTCTAGATGGCAAGTAGTCCAATATTTGTCAAACATGGTAGAAGTATATGTTAAATCCAATATATGCATACATATTTATACAATTATCTTGCTGCACAAGAAAAATCAAATCAAACCAGAAAAAAAAATTGAGAAAAAAATAAGATGCAAGCAAACAACAAAAGGGATTCACACTCAGTTCTCACTGCCCTCTCTCTGGGTGTATATGGCTTTCTTCACTGAACAATTGGAACTTGTTTGAAACATTTCATTGTTGCAGAGAACCATGTCCACCAGAATTGATCATCATATAGTCTTGCTATTGCTGTGTATAATGATCTCCTGGTTCTGCTCGTTTCACTCAGCATCAGTTCATACAAGTCTCTCCAGGCCTCTCTGAAATCGTCCTGCTGGTCATTTCTTACAGAACAATAATATTCCATAACATTCATATACCATAATTTGTTCAGCCACTCTCCAAGTGATGGGCATCCATTCAGTTTCCAGTTTCTAGCCACTACAAAAAGGGCTGCCACAAATATTCTTGCACATATGGGTCCCTTTCCTTCCTTTAAGATCTCTTTGGGATATAGGCCCAATAGAAACACCATTGTATCAGAGGGTGTGCACAGTTTGATCACTTTTTGGGTATAGTTCCAAATTGTTGAGGCAATTTTTTATGCTGGTTTGAGAAAATTTGGGAGAGCTCAAGTGATTCCCTGCCTCGATTCTACTATTTTGTCTCCGCCATCCTATTACACTTAATCCATTTTGACCCACTTACAAATTTAGATATATTTTTTGCTGGATCTGAAACTGTTAGAGAGGGATCCTTGACTTCTTAACATGCTGTGTAGTGAATGTGAATACATTAGATGTGACCGTCCATTTCTTATATGATATGTGATGGCAATGACTAATCAGGAGGGGGAATGAAGGTTGGCTTGGTCTCCTCTACAAAATGACTACTCTGATTTCTTTTTTTCTCATAATCCTTTCATTTTCTATTTTCCTTAGGCCTTTAGTACCATAAAATTAAAACTTGTAATTTTTCTGTCAAATACTACTACATTTCCACATTGTCATTTTGCTATTGACACTCCTTGACATTCACAGCTTGTCTTGCCTTTGTACCTACTTATGCACAGTGCAATCTACTAGTCAGGGCCATGAGGGAATACACACACACACACACACACACACACACACACACACACACACACACA
>JAJPUD010002608.1:17219-31127 GCA_023553655.1 Myrmecobius fasciatus
ACACACACACACACACACACACACACACACACACACACACACACACACAGAGTGATGTCATGAACAGAGAGCTGGACGTAGAGTCAGGAAGACCCAAGTTCAAATCCTGCCTCAGATATTTAGTAATTTTATGATCTGGGGTAATTCATTTAATCCCTCCTAACCTTAATTTCATCTGTAAAAATAGGAGAGTAACAGTGCCTCTATCACAGAGTGGTGAAGATCAATATGTAAAGCTTTTCACAAACTTTAAAATGCTCCATAAATGTCAGTTTTTATTAATATATGTGATTTAGAAGTAAAGGTCAATGCTCAGAAGAACTGAAATAGAACAAGTATCTGTCCTAGGCCCTCTTTTCTTTTTTCTCTATAATAGGAATTTAAACATTTTTTTTCTTAAGTCATATATTCCTTAGCTATTTTGGTGAAACTTAAAAACTTTCTCAGAATAAAGTTTTAAAATGCAAGAACTATAATTTACAAAAGAAATAAATTATATCAAAATACAATTATGAAAATATTTTTTTTAAATTTATGGACCAGGGAAGCTACATAGCACAGCGAATAGAGTACCAGCTCTGGAGAAAGAGAGAGCTGAGTTTAAATCTGTCCTTAGACACTCACTAGCTGTATTGGTTGACTCCTATCAAGTCACTTACCCCCAATTGTCTTCAAAAAATGTTTATAGATCCCAGCTTAATAGTCCCCTTTAGAAATTCTCTGCCTCTTATATGTCTTATTAAGTCTCAAAGATTCAAGTATGATCTCTATGTGGAGGATTGGCAAATCTATCCATCAAATTCAATGTGTTTAAAACACAGTTTATTACATTTCTCCTTAATACCACCCTCCTACACAATTTCCCTATTTTTCCTTCCTGTTGAAGACATAGATATACTTTTGGAAATCCAGGTCCACAATCTAGGAGTGAGTTATCCTGAACTATTTATGCTCATTCATCTCCTTTACCTAATTCTTATTCTACTGCCACCACATTTCTCAATTTTATTTTCTTCTCTATATTTACATGAAGAGCTCCCTAGCTCAGGCCTTCATAACCATTACAATAACATCCTAATTCATCTCCATATAGTCAGCCTCTTTCTTCCCTATTTCATCATCCACCAAGCTGCTAGGTCAATATTACAAGAGCCCAGTTCTGACCAGGATTAGTCTGTTCAAAAAGCATAAGTTACTCCCTGTTGCTTTTAGGCTGAAATTTAAACTTTTTGCTTGCATTTAAAACCCTTCTTTTTGCTCCTCTTTGTATCTCCAGCAAAGGTCTCCCACTGCAATCGGGGCCATCTCTAATCATCCTGATCTATATCTTGCCACTGGACTGAAATGGTTCTGGAAGGGAAAGTGAGGCAGGTGACTTTACACAGCCCACATTCGATAAAATCCAATTCACTTGCATGTCACAGTGTTACCTTCCTAATGTCATATTCTTCTTCGAGAATGAAGGACAGACAACAACAATAAAGCCCTTCACACTCTGGATTTTTTTTTTATTAAAGCTTTTTATTTACAGAACATGAGTAATTTTTCTACATTGACCTTTGCAAAAATTTCTGTTCCAAATTTTTCCCTCCTTTCTTCCACCCTCTCCCCTAGATGGCAGGTAGTTTAATACATGTTAAATATGTTAAAATAAATAAATGGATAGATAAATACAATATATGTATACATATATATACAGTTATCTTGCAGCACAAGAAAAATCAAATCTAGAAAGAGAAAAAAACCTGAGAAGGAAAACAAAATGCAAACAAACATCAATAGAAAGTGTGAAAATGCTATGTTGTGGTCCACACTCAGATCCCACAGGCCTCTCCCTGGGTGTATATGGCTTTCTTCATCACTGAACAACTGGAACTGGTTTGAATCATCTCATTGTTGAAGAGAACCATGTCCTTCAGAATTGATCATTGTATAGTCTTGCTGTTGCCGTGTATAATGATCTCCTGGTTCTGCCCATTTCACTCAGCATCAGCCCATGCAAGTCTCTCCAGGCCTCTCTGAAATCATCCTACTGGTCGTTTCTTACAGAACAATAATATTTGATAATATTCATATACCATAATTTGTTCAGCCACTCTCCAATTGATGGGCATCCATTCAGTTTACAGTTTCTTGCCACTACAAAAAGGGCTGCCACAAACATTCTTGCACATCACACTCTGGCTTTAGCCTATCTTTCCAAGCTTATCATAGAGTTTACTCCTTCAAATAAATAGTCTCTGTTCTAGCCAAACTGGAGTGTCTGTGGTTCTAAGTCCACCACAGTCTATTTTCTACCTCCAAGCCTTTGAATAGGCTCTTATATTTCATATAATATCATGTAGAATTACAAAAGAAATCATTGTGATATAATTACAGAGATGTACAAAAGTAAGTTAAGAAACCCTGCTCTATATTCTCTCTCTCTTGTTAATTTCATTAGGTAAGATAGGTTTACATCCCTATCCCTGGATTGTTTTCCTTTCTCACTTCTATCTATTTGGATCCCTCATTCCATCCCCCAGCCATCTCATCAATGATCAATCAGCTCAAGTACCTCCTTCTTCAAGAAGAATTTCTTGATTCCCTAGTGCTTAATGCTCTCAACTATAATTATGTTGCATATATTTTGCATGCAATTTTCTACGTAGCTGCTCTTTACCTCCAGCAGAATGTAAACTTCCTGAGGGTGGAAACTGACTTTTGTCTTTGTGTTTCCATGGCCTGGCACACTGTATGGCAGAGGCTAAGTGCTTAATAAATGTTTGTTAATTGGCAAAGGCTTTAGTTGACATATGTCAAACTCAAGGGAAGCTACAAAAAAATAAAAAGAAGTGAAAAATCTTCAATAAAATGAGCTTCTTAGTGCTGAGGGGATCAGGGAAGACAAGATATCTATAACTGAGTCAAGTGGGCTTAATCAATCATCTGCCTAGAGGAAGTAAGCTTTAAGGGTGCCTTCAAAGAGGTAACATCAACAACAATTGACATTTGCAGAACACTTTATTATTTTCATAGCATATTTTCATCTATGGCTTCAATTATCATTTTATGTAAATAACTTCCAAATCTATGTTTAGCCCTGAGCTATACTAATTTATTTTCTACTTCCCTTAGATATTTTCTAACATCTAGTAGATATCTCCACCTGATTATCCTGAGTATTTCAAATTGTTCTGGTCCAAAAAAGCACCATTTGATTTCTCATGTCACCCAAAGACCCTAAATACAAATTTATTATTTGTTACAATGATAGTGTTTTTTGGGCTGAGTGGTAGAAAAGAAATGAATTCAGGTTTGTGTTATATCATCAGTGAATTTTTCCCCCACATGCATGATATAAATGTATAAGTCTCTTAACTTCTTCCTATTCCCATATTTGAAATGTACTTCACCTTTATTGTAGCCTCTTAGAATCTGGTTTTATTCAATGCTCAGCTCATGTGTCACCTCCTATATGAGTCCTATTCTCATTCATATATACAAATACATATATAACAACTCTTTTTGTTTAGTAAAGAACTGGAATCAAAGGGACTGCCAATCATTTGGAGACTGGCTCAACAAATTATGATGTGTGAATAGAATATGATTATTGTTCCCAAAAAATAACGAGAATTGGATTCAGAAAAGCCTGAAAACACTTGTATAAATTAATACATAGTGAGGAAAACGTATACAATGAGTACAATATTTAAATGAAAACAACTTTAAAACACACAAGAACTCTCATCAATGCAGACTTCTCTCTCGAGTAAAAAAAAAATACTCATGACTAAGCTTGTTTCCTACTTTTTGGTGGGGAGGTAGTAAATTACAATAAGACCTACTTATCCATGCATTACAAATCTAACAAAAATTGCCTGGCGTATAGTAGGCACTCAATAAATGTTTATTAACTGATTGTTTTGCTATAGCTATAGCTACTATTATAAGGGAAGGGTTTTTACTTCAGAGGGGGACCATAGGATTTAAAGATGGCAGGTACATACAGGGCACAGGGTGTTGTTAATCAAAGGGTTCATAAAGTTGTTTTTTTCCCAAATATTTTAAAAATAATTTAATAGCTATATTTCAGCAAAGGAAACCAATAGTGATAGAAAAAGAAAAGAGCATTAATATAACATGTAAAAGTACAGAGAATAAATCAGAAGAAAATTTATAAGGGGACACTGGCAGGTAAGTCAAATTTGATACATCCCACTATGTTAAATTATATCTATCTATTGATTGTATATACGTATATATATTTTAAAATAAGTTATATATAATAACTTCATGATTTGTGAATAATTCTCCTTTTCTAGTTTCTATATAGGGAAATATTCATGGTTGCAGATGATTCTCTATTAGTTTTTCATTTTAAAATTATAATAATTTCACAAAGAAAAAGATGTGATTTACTGGTTCAAATTATTAACAATGTGTTATGGAAATTTAGCATCATACATCTCTCCTCCACGTAATACCGTCCTCATTTCTAACCCTTGGCCCATCCATCCTCTTAACTTTGCAAAGCTGTGGTTTCTCTCTTTGTTCCCATTTTTACCAGTCCCTGGTGTTCTTTCTGATATTTCAAAGAATGAGTATTCTTTGGGAATAAGAAAAGGAGAATAGCAATGTGTTTGGCAGATCTGATGTGCACTGCAATCTTAAACTTGTGATAGGACTTCATATTTGATCAAGATCTATGTAAATTCCATCTGCTGACTTTGTGAACATTTTCCTGTGCTTTGAAAATAAAGTTTGCCTCTGCCTGTATTTGTATTTCTCTGGGCTGCAAAGTTTTCATTTATTGTTTTCAATCAGCATTGCATCCTCCCTTTCACCATTGTAAATTTCTCTTTGTGAAAGCTATGCTGCCCCCCACAGATGTAGAATATTTTTTTGATAAAAGGAAATAGCCATTTTTCAACTTCTGATTCTGTCACATTTAGGCAGGTGTCAAAGCCAGACGAAAACAAAAATCTTAATTTTGATATCATGCCTCAGACAGAGAGGGACCATAGGATTTAAAGCTGACAGGCACATACAGGGCACAGGGCGTTGTTAATCAGAGGCTCCATAAAGGTGTTTTTTCCCCAATATGTTAAAAATAATTTAATAACTTCATTTCAACATAATTTGTTTCCTTTGCAATCCTATCTATTTTAAAACATTGTTCTGAAAAGGGTCCATGGGCTTTACTAGACTTTGAAAGGGGTATACATGACACAAAAAGAGTTAAGAATCTCTCATCTAAGCCAGCAAATGAGGAAAGTAAGCTTAAAACAGAGAAGTGACTTGCTGAAGGTCACATAGCTGGGAAAAAGGAGAGCTGGGATTTGAACCCATGTCCTCTGATGCTAACCCCAGTTTATTCCACTGTACTCTGTTGTTTTGATGGATGACATCTCACCACAGTATTTCTTATTTCTGTCAACAGCACAAACATATCGTTTGGGTGTCAGGGATGTAGTGGCCCTTGAGATTCTCAAAATATTTTCACTGTGCAAAAAAAAATGGCTATTTTTCCTCCCACCAATATTTAATTCAATCTTCATTATTTTAAAATAATATTTTCCCTCAACTCTACATATTCAAAATGCATTCTCAAAGCATCAGTATGTGTAACCCTTGCACTCAAGAACTCTACAATCCATTTGGAGACACAGTCTGAATATAGACCAGTGAATACAAAATCTATGCAAAGTCATACAAATAAAAAGTAGACAGCACTAACAACTGGGGGATAAAGAAAGGCCTTATGTAGGAAATAGCAGGGATTCTATTTTGAAGACTCCAATTGTCGAGTGGCTATAACTGATTGGCAGATATGAAAATTTCAGGAATACATTGGCCGCTTACATCTAAGTCTCAGAATGAGCACTTCAGCTTGTTCTCCCTAGCAGGCTGCTTGCTCCTTGAGGCTATATTTTTACCCAAGTAAGTTGTCATTAGTACTCAAAGACATTTCTATTATGTGTCTATATGGCATGGGAGACGCTGGCACAGGGCCACCTCGTGTTGTGTTCTCATCAGAGAAGGTGCTGGGCTCCGTGAGCGAAGCAGAATTGAATTAGCTCAGAAGGAGCACAAGATGGGCACAATGGGAGAGTCCACCCTCAGTGGTCCTGAGGACTATTTGTATCTGGCCTATGGCAGAGCACTCCAAGCTCACATCGGTCTGATCAGCCACAGTCGGACCTGTAACTCGTCTCTAACATAGTAATGCCATTTATTGTGTAAATGGGGAGGTCACAAAAAAGTTACTAGCAACAACCTTTGCTGTAAGATCAAGCACTTGAATTTTATTCAAATTTAAATATTTAAATATTAAGTTATTTTAAATTTAAATATTAAAATTTTTAATTTTATTTGTTAAATTTAAATATTAAATATTACTCTACTGCTGGACTTGCTAGGTGAGTAAGGTCCTGCTCATAAACTACACAAAGTAGAGCTGACCACCAAGATGGCCTTCCAGAAGTCATCACATTGAATAACAAACACATAGGATTTTCTCTGCTGTGTGGATTGACATGGCCAAAAATGTCATCCCCAAGTGGTCATCCCTAGGAGAGTTGAGCTGCACTTCTATATGCTTAAGGAAGCTAGTCCTCAGGGCATCCTCACAGCCTAAAGGGCATTCTGGAACCTGGTAGTTTATGTTCTACTATCATACTCTTCAGGAAGGCAGAGATCACCTCCAATCAGTAAGTAAGACACAGTGGGAGGGCTTTAAAAATCCCTTACAGGGAGGCAGATGCAACCCAATGTCAGAAGTCAGGAACTTAAAGACAGTTAGAAATGTCAGAGTAAGAGGTAGAGAAAATAATTCAAATAATGATAGCTAGCATTTATGTAAGCATTAAGGTTTGCAAAGTACTTTATCTACATTATCTCTTTGGATTTTTACATATATGTATGTATATATGTATATATGCTATTATTATCCTTATTTTATAGATGACAAAACTGAGGCTCACAGAGATGAAGGGACTTGTCCAAGATCACACAGCTGGTATCTGGCAATAGAAAAAAATGGATTTTGTCTCCAGATCTTTTTTCAAAGCAAGGTCCTTTTTTCTAACTAATAATGGGGCTACATCCTTTCACTGCCACTTGAAACTCACAGAAATTTCAGCCCAACAGGGTTCTTGTCTGTGTGGTCCTGTTATAATAAGATTTTATTGCTATCAGGATAAACTTGCCAAATGGGAAAGACCAAATCTCATTATCCTTAAAGTAAACAAGCGGAAAATGCAGCCATCCTCAGATGCTTTTGGCAAAAGGCAGATGAATGACTAAATCAAAGACATCATAAACCAATCAGCAAAATGGGCTACCTAACAACAGTCCTAATGGCATGCCGAGGATTGCCAGGATTTTTAATCAATTCTTTGCAATCAGGGGCCTTCAGTGCTTCAAACCAGAAGCACCACACAAAGCGACTTAGCTTAGAGCACACAAGAAGATTCTCCAAGGAAGTCTGCCCAAACTGTGGCCAAATGTTTTCCTTCTGAGGTCTCTAGCCCTGACATTTCTGTAAATTAAACTGGATTGCGTTTTACACGATGGTTTAAATTCAATTATCAAAATAAACAACTAAGCAGAAAATGTCAGAGCTTGAGACGGACACTTGCTGACTGAATCTGTATCTCATGGAGGCGCCTGGAAACTGGACTTCCATTTTGAAAAGTGTAAGTTATGGGACTCATCAGGGTTTCTCTGAGCTGAGAACCTCAGAGGAAGTGGCTTGTGAGTGGCTGCTTTGTGGAGCTGGGCTCCTCTGAGGTGGCCCAGGGAATCCAAGGTAGACTTTGCCAAGAGGTGGGTTGGCAACAAATTTAGAACTAATGAAAGAAGGGGGTGGGAGGTGCTGGCAGCCACTGGATAAAAAGTGGAAGTGAGAACCGAGGTGGATCTTGGCAGGCAAATCTACACACAGATCTGATGTTAGACGATTAAAGGGAGGCAGCTGTGGAGAGGAGGCAGAAAAGCTAAACTCAAGGTGAGAAGAATTAAATTACTAGTATTACTTACATTATGATTAGCCTGAGTAATTGTATTTCTTCATCACAGAGCACTAAATAGGAACAGTTCTATAGTTATCTTTCTTTTCTTTTTCTTATTTTTTGAGGAAGGTAAGTATTGCTACAGATTTGTGATTTTATCAATATAGGCAAGTCAGTGTGGACCCCTCTTTCTACTGATAAAAATTGGTGACTTTTGTAACCTATGGCCTTAGAGAGTTACAGAGGGGAAATGATAGATTAAATGATTTGTTCAAGGACTCACAGAATGTCCAACTTAAAAGAAGTCTCAGAGGTCAGTTAATCCTACTTAAACCAGCCAGGAAGCCGTTTTTTAATGCTGTGATGGATGAGTGCCATTCACCTTTCCCTCCCTAGCATTGGAACAAAAACCTTCAGTAGATACTAAACCCGGGGAAATGGTTCTAAAGTAGTAATTCAGGCACAACAGCAGACTAGAGCAGATTTGGGGATGGGTGAGAGAGATGGAAATATAAAATCAAATCAAACAGTTGTTCTCTGCCCTAACTCATCCCAACTCACTCAGTTTCTTGGAACAGGTTGCAGCAATTTCCATGGTGTTTCTATTGACTCTAAGCATCTAGAAATCCCTCAAATAAAGGAGGTTCCAGACTCTACGATGTTTACATCAGAGGCCTGCAGAACTTGAACCCAGATCTCATTCAGAAGTTGTCCAGCTCTCCATTATAGCATGAAACCTCTCTTGTGCATCTCTCTAGTCTAAACAGACCTGTTTTTCCAAGGAGTTTGGAACACTTGGCACAACTTGTTATATTTGTCTTCAAAAGATCTTTGGGAGGTAGCACGGAGCATTTTATAGATGCCTAGTTCAAAACAGAAAAGTTATATTATAGAGCAAATGGCATTGCTCTCCTAATGGGCCTTCCTTTTATAAAAACCTACCAAGAGACTTAAGACTGGCAAGGATTGGACTCATCAGCAAGTGCAGTCCCTTCATTACTCTTACATTTGAGGAAACAGGGACTTAAAGGGGAAGCTACTTGTCCAAAGACATATAGAGTTAGTGGCAGAGCAGTGGCAGGGAGGAAGGAAAGGAGAGAGGAAGAGAGGAAGGGAGGGAAAGAGGGAGGGAAGGAAAAAGAGAGAAAAAGAGAGAAAGAAGAAGAGAGGAAGGGGGGAGGTTTCAGAAAGAACTCCACTAATGGCAGAAGGGGCCTGGGTCTAGCAGAGGGAAAAAAACTTGGTAAGTGCCTTATGAATCAGGAATTGAACAACTCCCAACTAAAACATGTCCAAAGGCAATAAAAGTTCAATTTATTAAATTTTCATGACTTGAGAGTTCAGGACACAAGCTCACCACTGTGGTACATGTTATTTCAGTGAATTTATAATCAGTTTAGTTTGTGAAAATCATCCTTATTCACAGTTACATGAGGCACGTCCTACTCAGTCATTTTTGAAATCATTACTAAAAGTAATAAATATTTTAACTTAATAATTCTCTAAAAGGAGTTACAATACATTATTAACACCATCTATTAGTAATAGATTAAAATAAAAATATACACTTCTATTTAAGCCTTCTAGACATCTTTATGTGGTCAGGCAGATTGGTCTATTATTACTATGAACATATATAATATCTGTAAAAGGTAGAGTGATTTTTTTAGATGCATTAGATTTAGGCTCAAAAGAACTGAGCTCCAAGTCACTCTGACACTTACTAGTTGCATGAGCTTGAGTAAGTCGATTCATGTCCTCAGTGCCTCAGTTTTCTTATGTGTAAAGTAAAGGGATTGGACCAGATACCATCTGAGGACTCTTTTAGCCCTAAATCTTATAAGCTCATAAAATCCTTTCATTTACATTCACTTCCCATATTGCCATGTTCTTGAATTGTACTAGCAGCTGGTAGATTTCACCAGAGATAGAAAAGTACAAGCCTTACACATAATAAAGACTTAGTCTGGTTGCTGAATTGAAGGGAAGGAAAGATAATATTGTTTTTGTTTTATAGAGTAGTAAATTGAAGCACAAATCCCCATCCTGCTGGCTGTGTAAATCAGGATAGGGAGACATAGAAATATGATTTGGTGATAGGTATGTACTACAAATCATGCAAAAAGTAAGAATAAATGAATGGTCATTTCAGAAAATATTATAAACGTGGCCTAAAAGTATACTTTGGTACTGATGGGATATTTCAATTAAGTGGGCATTTGCTAGAGCTCAATCTGCCAAAAAACCATAGTCACTAATACATTTTTTGACTTACTCAGAGACTATTTCATCCTTCCAAAGAGCTGGAAGAAACAACAAGGGAACTTATCATTCATATCTGATTCTGGAGAGCAAAGGAAGAACTGGTTCCTAAAATAGAAATGATGGGAATGTGGGGGATAAATGACCAATTGATTTCAGAACTTGTTATAGAGAAGGAGAAGAATGCCTAGCATTCACATTAAATTTGGAAAGAGTAGATGGATTCAAAGAGAGGAAAATGAGAATTTCATGGATTTAAATTCTATGCAAAAAGTCCTATAAGGACAGATGGGAAGCTCTTCAGAATAAAGAGTCAAATATGGGGGCTGAAGGGTAGTGTTTTTGAATGGATATTGTCTCACAGCCTACATTGACTCTAGTACAGCTTTCAAGAGACCTTTTTTTGGGAAAAGATCTCATCTGCTCATCTGTCAATAAACACTTACTAAGCACCTACTATATGTCAGGCATTGTACTAGAGACACAAAGAAAAGCAAAAACAGTTTCTGTCTTCAAAGAGACAACATGCAAGCAACTATGTATATAATATATATATATATATACACACACATATATATAGGATAAATTTAAAGTAGTCTCAAAGGAAGGGCACTAGAATTAAGTGAGATGGAGAAATGATTCTTGAAGAAAAATAATTCAATAAGGAGAAAAAGAGGTTGTTATTTAAAGAGACTGATATGGATGCCACAGAAACTCATTGAACAATTTCATTTCTAAAAAGATGTTCAGCAGATGAAACAAGACCAGGTAATGGATATAAAGGCATAGCACAGCTCTGTAAGAGCAATGGTAGGAACATTTCAATTCAAGAAGAATGTTTGAGGACATCAAAAAGGGCCTGGATTGGGTTTTTAATTTTAAACTATAGAGAAGAAAGAGAATGCTCAAAGAAAGTTTAAAATCCTTGCTTGAAATGAATGGACTTTTAACCATGGTCATGGAGAGAAGAATTACTTAATTTTTATTTTATTTTATGTTTTCTCTGCCAAGGAGAATGATTTTTTTGACTGAAGAGAACAAAATAGAAATGGCTAAGACCTGAAAGCTGAATAAGCAATTAGTAAAAGAGTACTTTATTGCTCTTGATATGTTCAGGGTAGGAGGCTCCAATAAACTGCATCCCAGAGTACTAAAAGAAGGAGCAGATACAATTCCCAAGCCACCATTTATGCTTTTTAAGAAATAATAGAGAACAGGAAAGGAGGTACAAAGCAGAGGAGGAGGAGGAGCAAGAGGAAACAAAAGAGAAGAAGAAGAAGCAGAAGAAAGAGGAGGAAGAGAAGAAGGAGGAGGAGGAGGGGAAAAGGAAGGAAGGAAGGAAGGAAGGAAGGAAGGAAGGAAGGAAGGAAGGAAGGAAGGAAGGAAGGAAGGAAGGAAGAGAGGAAGGGGAAGGGAAAAGGGAGAGAGAGAAGAAAAGGAGTGGAATCTGCTAATAAACCTGACTCAAGCTTAGTAGAGGTTGGTGAACATCTAGAAAAAGGATTCAATAATCATAAAAAAACAACTATGACTTCAACAAATACTAATGAGAACAGATTAACCTAATTTCCTTAGTTTACCCAGATTTTAGTAGATCATTTGACAAAGCTTCTCATTCTATTGTTGTAAAAAAGAGGAAAAGATTTGAACTAGAGCATAGTACAGTTAAGTCAGTTTTTGAATTGGTCGAATGATTAGACCCAAAAAGTTCTTATTAGTAGATCAGTATTGAGTTTGAGGGAATGTCTCCAGTGGGGTACCCCAGGCTGTTATCCATGATCCTCTGCAATTTAATATGTTTAATCAATGACTTCATTAAGTCATTGATAGATTCTATGAAGCTGGGAAGTCTTCAAATACAGGATTAATGATAGACTATAGATATGTCTGCTGTTCAAAAATCGATGTAACCCAGTTTGGAGGTACTTATTCCTGGGTCGATAATCAGGTGATGTGTTTTTGTCTTTTATTGTTGCCATTCCCAAAGACCCTTTACCAAGCTGAAGGAGGCTTGCAATCTGCGGCATTGGAGTGACTAACCAGATGGAGAAAGCTACAGATCTCTTAAATATGGGAGTAAGTTCTAGATGCTAGATATGCCTATTAATAGTTAGTCATTTTTAGCAGATCTTGTGATTGGTTTATATTGAACCTACTCTCTGACTGCTATGTCAGTGCCTGTATTCTATTGGTGCTACTGCCCAGCTGTGGGCTAGGAATCACCTCAGATAATGTTGGCAGGTGTGAAGGAACAAGTAGAGGAGTGAGCTGAATTTTCTCAGAGGCTAATCCCCAGTCCTCATGATTAGTTATCTACTTGACCTGAGTTCCTAGCTTAGTTTCAGCATCCCATGGGAACAAATGAAAGCATCACATAAGTTTTTTTCTGCCCTGAGGGGTGGGAGACACATAGTTAAATCGTCCTGCTTTTGACTTAAAATGAAAACTACAGAAAGTTACATAAATGACATACATATACATATTATATACATATGAAGTTACATAAACCTCATACATATAAAGGTCATATTCTATGACCACAGAGTACAAAGAAGTTAAATGGAGATCAGATAACTTTACAACCCTGTCCGAACTGATGGACAACTACAAGTTGCATCTTAATAATTCTGTTTCTGTTAAACAAACATTTATTAAGTACCTATTATGGACCAAGAGAAGGTCTTCTGATTGTGCCCCAATCCGTAGGCTTTGGGGCAGTTGTTAATAATTACAGCCAGGCTGGGGGGGTGGTGGTAATTACAGGAAGAATGGCATGAAAAATACTCATCAGAAATTAAGGCTGGCTCCATACCAAAATAATGATTGTATCACATATTCTATTCCAGATGGAATTTCTCTTTTTTTGTGTCCTCTAGTCTCAGTTTTGTTTTGACAGTGACACCATAATCATATATGTAACTTTAGGTTCAAATTTCCCTGATAATTTGACTGATGAGATGCCCTTCCCAAGACATATTTCTGAATTCATTAAAATATTAAGTGTAAGACTTTACCATTAACTCTATTAAATTTTAAACTTCATCCTGTTCATTTTGGTTCATTCTTTCATTTTATCAAGATCTTAACACTGTTCAAATACTCCCTGGAGTTAATGCTTTCCCGTTTGACTCTGTCCTCTACCTAATCTGGATACATTTTGTCTGAATCTAGTTATTAATATGTTGTCCCCTTCATTAAGAAATAGGCTCCTTGAGGGCAGCAATCATTTTGCCTTTCTTTGTATCCCCAATGCTTAGGACCATGTCTCCAGTCTTCATCTAAATCATTAATGAAAAGGCAGAAGAAAACAACATCAAAGACAGAGTCCTGGGAGTTTTTTCTCTCTCTCATTTCTGGGTGACTGGAAGAACCACAACTACTTTTTCTTTTTAGGATCTTTTTTTCAAAGACTGTCTCCTAGATAGGTCATCTCCCATTTAATCATGTTATTAGATAATTTTGATTAGTTGTCTTTAGGGAATATACTTTGTATTGTATATACATATTGTATGCAAAGTGAGGTTAAAGTGATAAATGTTTATTCAATCCTAATGAAATGTATTTGTATTTACTATAATATAAGAAAGGATGAAAAGGACAATTTATTATTATTATTATTATTATTATTATTATTATTATTATTATTATT